>BSSO01005304.1:0-13307 GCA_030267885.1 Mesembryanthemum crystallinum | reverse complement strand
CACCATAATCTTTCCCCACCACCACCTCCAACCTCCACTTTTGCCCTTTAATTTTCTCCATTACCCCCTTAATTATTCCCCCCAATCCAAGCGAGCCCTTATAAACACTACAAAGACTTATTAATTGCGGAGAAAGTTATGAGTTCGAGTGGAGGCATTATCAAGCTTGAGGTCGAGGATGATACAAATGTCGTCTTCATCGTGGATCGTTGATCAATAGGATGATACACCTGTTGGTGGTTGAGCAAAGGAATTGTTAGGATCAAACTAAAGATGCTTGAATTTGGAGCACGAGAAGGAAATAGGGTAGCTGAATTTTTGGCTAAGGAAGCGAGAATTCTTAACATTATGGGTTGTAATATTTTGTATCATGCCCCATCCCTGGAGATTTTTAAACTTATCCAAGAGGATGTCCAAGCTTGGTGGAACTCTTGTATTATTGCTGCTTAACTTCTAATGCACTTACGTTACCTAAAAAAAAAAAAAGCTAAAAATGCTTGTGAACGTAGTTTAATTAATTTCTGAAGTAAATGGGAGACGAGGAATGAAACTTGGGTTGCGTTCGAAATGAAAATGGGCTATTGGATATTGGCATATGCGAGGTTACCCTGGGTGCTATAGAAAATTTGCTTAGTTAGGTTTATAGAAAGATTGAAGAACCTGACACAGACATGACATATCACATGCATCACATGTTATGTAAACAGTATTAGAGGGTGGTGTATGTTGTGAGCTGGACATATTTGAGTGAGATTTTCGATTGTCTTTTGCTATTACTAAAAATATTAATTGAAAATTGCATGACACAAATTAAAAGACATATATAACCTTAATTGACATCCAATAAATCAAATCTTGCGATATGTTTAAACTTTAAGCCTAAAGAACAAATAGTTTGAATATCAAACAAAATTTTCATTATGAATTAATTAATAGTTTAACTAAATCGTAATTAAACCTTGTTAGAGGGAGATAAGGTGAGGATGCAAGTTGCAAGTGTACGAGGAAGGAATATGCTAATGTAAGCAAATTTAAATTGCAAAACAACCCCCCACTAAACGACAAAACAAAGAGGGAGGAGGTGCGGGTCCCTCGGGAAGCGTTCCCGTACGAGGATGATGGGGCGATGCGTGGACCTACTCTTCCACTACTCCGTGCTCCACCCTGGCTACTCTTTCTATTTCCACTTAAATTATTTTTTTTTTAGATTTCCGAAAAAAAATTATTTCACTTTTTATTTCGTTCTACTGCTAAATTATTACTATTGTTATTATATTTAATTATTTTTGTTGGGAAGCTTAATTAGTTTTTTACTTAACTGAGACAAAGTACAGATTAAAGTGGGTGTATAGCAGAGATTTATCCACGATTTGCGTGCTAAATATCTTGCGAAAGATATACATTACAGGGAGCCCTTTTTCCCTTAAGGAATTATAAAATATTTGGTACGGCACATATTTAGAGTTATATTATTGTGTAAATGTGAAAAGGGATCATGAGACGGAAATCTATCGAGGAGAAGTTAATGTGCATGTGATTAACTATAAGTGGTCCACAATAAGGTTATTATGCTCTTGTTTTAGATTATATTTGGCAAAGTTAATTATAGTTGCGAGCTGTAGTTGTAACTTCAAATCTTGTTTGATAGCGGAGAGAAAAAAGAACAAGATACGAAATTCAAGTTGTAGCTTTTTAGCTTTTATTCAAATCTAGCTGTCAAATGAAAGTTAGGATGAGTTGTTTCTAAAAATTAGTTGTTGGTATCAAGTGAAAGTTAGTACGATTAGTTTCCAAAAATTAGATGTTACTGTCAAGTGAAAGCTATCTGTTGGTGCCAAACATAACTTTTTTCATCATACAACACTATAACAAATTATTCCTGATACAGAGCATCTGATATATAAGTTTTTTCTCAAAATATGAATTAGTGATTTATCGTTAAGTCATTAACCATAGTAGCTTTAGCTAGCTTGCCTTGGAACATTGCCTTTGCTTTCACTATTTGGATTCGGACAAAGAGATCAAACCTCAAATTTAAATTTCCAAGAGGTTGATTTTCCTAACCCAATCTGAATCCACGGAAATAATTTTGAAGCTTTATTTGAAGTCTTAATGTTCTAGGACCAGTTAGAAAGTCCTAAGATCAACCAAATTACTCATGTTGGTTGTTTCTCTTTTCAACTTGATGGAACCTATTCCCTCATTTGATCGAGTTGAGATTATTATAGGAACTGGACGTGTTTTCATGATAGTAATGGTGGTAGAATGCTTGATTTTAGGAAGAAATGCACCGCGAATTTGGTGGTCGCCCATGCAGAACTTTTTGCTATATCAAGGAAGGCTTGCAGTTGATTCATCAACACAATATGTATATATACTTCAATTTCCACTTGAATCTGGAACCTTTGCTGCTTCTCCTGTAGACAAATTAGTATGGCAGCAAAACTTGTCCATTTGATTTCTTCCAGTTTTGACTGACATGTTTCTACTGTACGTCCAAACTCTATGTATTATGTGTGAATTGCAAGCTCCTCACGAAAGAAAGAGTAGCAGATGCGTGCATTTATATCTCTCAAATGGTTAGATAGCAGGCACAAATACAATGGCTTGTATTTTGAGAAATTTGTCAATAAAGAGTCATTATGGAACATGCCCTAATGAGGCAACACCAGCATATGCGTGTCAAAATTTTTTGGCAATCAATCAAAGAGGGCATCTGCAACCATCTAGTAACCTAGCTAAGGCGTTCAAAACATTCTTTGCTGCAGGGACATTGAGAACAAGAGGTAGTGACGACTGACGAGTCTTTCAGACGCCTCATAACGTTAATTAAAGCTGATTAGCCACAGTTGAAGTTACTCAGTATCCATGGCATCACTCTAGAGATGGTAAAGTTGTGCTTAGGCTCCAAATTTAGCAAACTTTTTCTTGATTTGTAACTTAAGCTAAGTCCATTTCAACTAAATTATGTTGAATTAAATGACATTTGAATGAACAGTAATATGTGTGAAGAAAAAATAAGTTACTACATAATAGAACTGAATTGAACCGAATTCAACAGAATGCAAGATGTGAAAGATTAAATGAATAAAACATCGTCATGGTTGATGAAACAAACACTGAAGTTGCGGTTAGGCTCATTAAGCCTAATTCCACACAGTAAGATCCCATCTTATTACTACCTTATGAAAAGGGCAACGAATTGAAGCCAATTGTATATATCCACTAGCAATAGTATAACACACAGCAAGATCTGACATGTTAATTGTTCGATTTGTTCCCAAAGTTATTGGTCATCAGAATGTCAATTAATAATGCTCCCAAATCCAGCTGGCATGAGCAGGTAGTTTACAGCCCCACCAATAACCATACACTAGGTTGAAGTTGACCACATTTGACCCACAAAATTAAAAGGGTCTCATACAATGCCTACAATATAAGTAATAAATTAAACCAGATGTATGTGTTTCCCCTATAACTAGTAACTACGAGGTTCCAAGTCAATCAAGCAAACCCTAAACTGTACTTTAGCCCCTCAACAGTTAAATTGGCTTGGCTTGCAAATTTCTATATCCCAATCACATACAACAACGGGACTCTACTCTGCATCAAATACAACCATAATAATTAATTAATAAACAAAAGTACAGTGCTTTGCATAATAGTTAGTTGAGGCAATCGCAAAATTGGATGATCTGATCTATCACTTAGCTTGTTGATAAAGATATAATCTCTTCTCACCATTCTTTCCACCAACACATTATAACACATAACATGAAAAATTTAGAGGCTAGCCTATGCACACCCAAGCACTTGCTTTAAAGGCAGGGTCCTAATACTGAAAACCCAGAAATACTAGTCACTTCAAATTTAAGTAACTTCTTGTTGATTTGTCATTGACTTGTAGTTGGAGGGTCTCAAGGGACGACCTAAGAACATGTATGTGTTGATTTTTGGCAATAAGTTAATACTCTCGTTGATTTGTCATTTCTATTGTGGCTGATAGTTGCATTTCAAATTCTCTAATTCTTACACGGGGTATACACGCACAGTGTTGATTTTTAATCTTTTTTGGCTGTTATTTCATTTCTATTATAAGAAAACCCTATATTATTTCGACGATCTCTATAGTAAATCACTAGTTACATAGCTGAACTGGATTATATTGAATTGAATAAACTAATGGTAACAATAATGAACGAAATGAACAAGCCTAATTGGAATTAGGATGAAATCTCACTTGTGCGAACTTATATAAGTCTACTTCTACTCCTTATATGGGCCTAAACTCACCAAGCTTGGCCACAAAGGGCCATGATTGGCAAAAATCAGGCTAGTGACATTTGTTGCTGGTTGAATATAACTTGTAGCTTGCACTGGTTCTAAGGAGCGTTTCAGTCTCGCTTGGGCTACCCCAAGTTGTGTCGTCTTTGAGTTGGAGGCCACCATCGGCAACGTACAACAGTACAAGGCACGACGCTGTGTGCTTTCGGTTGAGCTGGCCGGGCGGTTTGCCCCTGGTGTGGGGCGTGATGAATTTGGCCTGTTATCTACCCTATGCCAATCTAAAACCAGCCACGAAAGTTTGCTTGTGTCGGGCGGTAGTTCGTCTATTCCAGGCTTTCATTAGGTTTATCCTCTAACTCAACGTGCAAGCATGCATTGTCGGATTCAGGAATCATATAATGGGTACACATAAGTAGACTGTAAGGTCTAATAGGGATGTGCTATTGATATATCAATAATTATTTTCTTTAAAATAAAGCCGATTCCTAAAAGAAAAATGTTTATAACATGGGTATGCACTTGCATACCTAATGCCTAACCTGTTTTACCATCAGAGGCATGCAATTTTCTGGCGCGGATCGTTCTGGACAGCGTGCTAATCCAATCTGAAAAGCCACGTATAAGTGGTTGTATAATGTATATATTACTTTGACTAGTTGGTAACAAGCAAGAAATGTGTTTGGCATAATCAATTAGTCGAGTTTGTAAAACTTTGTATATTCATTCAAACAAATTGATTTGAAACTGAATTGAACTAAGTTAATTTCAATGAAAACTATATAAATAGTACTCAATGTAATGGAAAATTTAATAAGTTGAATAACGTAACATAATTGAATATGGTATGGAAACCATAATTAAAATGAATGGGTTGTAACTTGTAAATATATAGAACAAGCAAAAGCCATATTGGTGAAACAATAAAAACTGCGAAAAGCTACTTAATCACATCAAACGTAGGCACCCAAATTGAAATGGGTTTGTTTAAACTTAAAGCCATATATATCATCCTTGGCAGTTCATATGAATGACCACATAAAGAAAACCCTAGCTAAGACCGGGGAAGTCCTTTAATGAAAGATGTTGTTTAGTTCTCCACACCCCCAAACCATTAAAACACGGAGAGTATATATATATATATATATATATCACTGTTGCAGGCTTTGTGTTAAATAAAGCTTAATCCTGCTACACCCCCCTATGTCCCTATAGTCTACACACACATATATATATATATATATAGGCTATAATACGGAGTATGATTTAAGCTTTTTTCCAATTTCCATTATCAGCTATCAGCAATACTAATACATACTCCACATTCAACTTATATGACTAATGTACTCTATCTAATAATAATGTATGTGCAAGATTTATAACAAGGAAAAGGACTTGGTCAGTGACAAATAAAAACGCTTTACAAATTCAATAGAAATGGAGTATTAAAAAGGGGTCCCCAAATATATAAATTTAAATTCAATAATTCTGGTACCTTGGATCGCGATGTGTAACTGCTGTGAGTCTCCACTCTTTTTTCTCTTTTTTTTTTTTTTTTTTCTCTCTCTCTCTTATAGTCTTAGAAGGCTGACAAATTCCTGAGAACCAACCAATCCCTAATCTCTCTCTTTCTCTCTTGCTCATTAATTATCTCTCTCAATTAGCCCCACCCTTCCCTCCGTTATTTATACCCCCCCTCTCTCCCCTTCACCACTTCACTCACTCACTACTCCATCGTCTCTTTTCAATTTCCCCCCCCCCTCTCTCTCTCTCTCTCTCTCTCTCTTTGCTTTCTCCCTCTTTTTCCTTGATACTACAAATTTTCCCCAAAAGAAACGCCCTCTTTTTTTTTTTTGGTTTATTGTTCTTTCCGTTTCAAAAGGAAAATTTAAAACGGGTCTCTTTTTTATCCTTCTTCTACACAAATTTTGTTAGGGTTAGGGCAAGGGTAAAGGTAAAGTGAGTGAGAACTTGTTTTCGTTTCCGCCAACACGGCGTCGTTTTAAGGAGAGAGAGTGTGTGTTATATAGCAGCCGGAATATACCAGCCGTTGTTTGCCGATGCAGCACCATCAAGATTCACATGCTCGCCTCCCTTTGCCTTTCCAATCTTCCAAAAATTTGTGGTCCCTTCAAAATAAAAACGAAGTTTTGCACTTTTTTTTTTTTTTTTTTTTTTAATAATCATATTACTATACCTTTTGTTTTTTTTTGGTTTTCAAAAGAGTGGAATTTCATTGATTTGAGGAGAAAGGCCAATGGGGAAGAAAAGGATATGAGAATCTTGATGATGCTGCAGCGGCCATAAACGGCTAATTAGATTACTACTACTTGTTTGCTAGTAACTCCCAGCTTAATTAATTACTACTCCTTTTAACTTTCTTGCTTGATCTTATCTCGATTTGTTATATGCATATTATTATCTAATCTCAGATCATGTTTTAATCAATTATTACTAATATATTATAGGATTTGTGTATATTAATATTTGTTTAATTGAGAATTTGTTTGTTCCTAATATAATTCTAGGTGTTGGGTGTCTGTGCCTCTGTGTCTGTGTCTGTGTCTGTGTCTGTGACTGTGAGTGTGAGGGTGGATCTGAAGAATACTGATGTAGCAGAACAAGTGTGGTTTTCTCACTCCGTAAGGCATGAGCATGTATGTCTGTACTTTTGCATAGATGAGAGAGAAAAAGAAACAGAAAGAGAGAGAGAAAGATCTCCAATGGCGAAAATACTTTTTATTTTTTATTATTATTTTTTATGTTTATACCTGCACCTGCATACGTCTTTTCATGTAAGTTTTTCTCTCTCTCTGTGTGTTTTGTTTGTTGTTGCTTTAGATGGATCTTGAGAACATACACTATATATCATGATATCTACTGGGTCTGTTTTTGTTTTTATTTTTCTATTTGAGTTTGTTTTTTTTTTTTTTTTTTGGTTGTATTTTGATGGCATTGGGGGGCATCTCATCAGTTTGGTTTGGAGGCGTCAGATGATTTGATCTGTTGATCTGATGTGTGTTTCCAGATGACATCGTCCTCTTCTCTTTCAGGTCAGATTTATACTCATTTCCTCAATTATTTTCTCTCTTTCTCTTTTGCTTTTTTCACTTTTAATATCTTTCAATGTTGCAAATGTAATGTAGGGAGTAGTAGCTAGTGAATAGTGATGCAAACTTCTATTTATTAATTGATCTATGTGCTTATAGTCTTGTTTGAATTTGAATTCACTGTTAAGATCCCTATCCATTATGCGTAGGAGATGTCTTTTTAAATTTCTAATCCCAAATGCTAATCTTAGTCACAAATCTTTTGTTCTCTTTTCTTTAATGTGGATGTGAACGGATCTTAGTTACAACTTTGTAACCGTCATTATATGATGTTATTGTTATAGCATATACTTAATGCATGTGCTTTGCACGCGCCCATAATGCACATACATTTATTGGTCCCATAGTTCACATAACCTCCCACATGTGGCCATGTGTTTGTTTCAAAGACGAATCGTTTTGTGACAACCAACCGTTGCGCCGAGATTGACGCTTATGTAATTTACACACAATCATGTCATGTGATGCACCCACCAATTAGAGTAGAACTGCGAAAACAATGTTTAGTATGGACGACAACAAATTGCTTCTTCAAATTATGCTGTCAAGGTCATTTATTTCCCTTTCATTTTCTTTATGTATAGATGATGGGATTGGGATATGTGACATTATGTTGAAAATTGTTAGATGTCTTCCATTTTAAGTTGAAAGTTCCATATATCCAAAGGTTATAAACAAATGTCAAAAGTTCTATTATGGTATTTGTCATATGTTAAGTACTCTTAACAAATGATTTGCCTGAAGTTTTAGATGCGAAAGGGACTTGAATCTTGTTAATTTCTATGAGATGATTAGTAATCAAAAACCCAACTCTATTTGCATTGTTGTTCCCACCCTAGTTATCTTTGTAATTCCTTCAATTTACTTAAGATAGTGAAAATCACCACTAGTCTTAATTAGTCTCTGGTAGATTATCCACACTTGTATGTTATATTCCCCAAATCAGCACAACAATGCAGTGCTTATTCTTTCATACAATATGTCATCATTCCAATGATGACTGCTTTAGATTAGAAGTATAACACTCATATGCCTTTCACATCAAGTGCGATTTTCTTAGGGTTTTATTTGATTGAGAATCGGATGGATAATACGAACAAATAATTTAGAATCTTTCTATTTAAACCTGAACTCATTTGAACTAAAGAAAGATAATTCTTTTTACCCTCTCTGTATATCCTTCTCATCCAACTACATCCTGTTCTCTAATATTACTTCTCATAATCCAATGTTTATTTTACTCCTTCAATCTCAAACTCAACATTAATTATCAAACACATAGATTGATGACAGGCAGATCTTATATGTAGATGAAAAATAAATCTTGTCACTAAAGACTTTGATGACGAACTGTGAAATCTATTAGGAGTATAAATAGAAATTCAAAGAGGATGGAGAAACATCAGTTCGATGCCATGGAGTTATTAGGGCTGTTTGCGAATAAGTTTACGTTACTACTAGTACAAATAAAGACAAGCTAGTATAGGAAACGCTCATTTACGACATTGTTCTTGATTACTCACACCCTTTACTTTACACAATGTACGAAACAGTCCCAAGTTTTATTGTCATTAATGAATCAAGTAGCTAGCTAGTTACTATATTATACAACATTACATAGAATAATAAATTGTTCTTAGACAATAGTTTATGTAAACATCAATATGTATTTCTTTTTCCAAACTACTTAATTAATTAACGATTTTCCATTAGAGCATTTGCTTCAACATATGTGCTTCTTAGACAAACACAACTAATTAACTTAGTCTAAACATAGTAATTGCATGATGAATTTTCTTTCTAATTAGTGTTTCAATTCCTTTCTTATTACCCCAAAAAAGAAGAATAAAAAGGGCATAAAAGAAAGAAAAACAGAGAACTGAGTTATGCTGACAGAAAATGTAGGTGTCCCTTGCATATTCTAAAAAGAGGACCATTGCATTATCAAATATACCCTACCCCTTGTTGTATTCCTTGTTAAAAAACAAGAAGCTATGCCCAAGTTGTATGATGCTATTTCGTCATGCCATATACAGATACTCCCTCTAACATATAAGTAATGGTACGGTCACAATTTTGTTTTATCTTTTGTTAACACTTTGAAGCTTGAACTAAGGTATACTGTAGTTAATCAGTACAGAACTAAATTACTGTTCTATTTCGTTTCATTATTGCAGCATTTGTTTTGACACTCGACACTTGACACTACTAATTTTAAGAACACCGATTCGACCTCATAATTAAATTGTGGCCTGTGGACTGGAGTACTACATGGTTGATTATTCCTGGGTAACTTGAAAGAAGTAGGGGTCATCAATTAAGCAAAGTTTCACCTTTTGGTAAATATAGTATATGGTGCCTTTACACTCGAATTACTGTAGTATTTAGTGAAGTTGTTACCCTCAATGGATATTTGCATGATTTCCAGCTCCTAGGTCCTGCCTGTGCTTGCCCAAGCTAGGTCCAACACTAACTGTCTAACTCTTTTGTGCACATATCTCACTCTTTGAAAATACTGTGAGAGACTTATGTATAGCTTTTAGGTCCAAACACCCGCCTAATCAGACTGGTGTACTCATGAATTTGTAAACCAAAATAGTTTTTTGGTCTTTGTTTGGAAAATTAGTAAATTAGTACATTGTATTTTTATTTTTATTGTTATTGTTATTAGTATTATGAAGTATTTTGAACTTTAGTCCTAGGNTTTTTTTTTTTTTTTTTTTTTGGAGCAAGATGATAGTCTTAGGTGGTTTAGATCACTAGTCCCCCTCTAACACAAGCATAACCGTTTGTACAGACTTGGTCCATGGTATATACCAAATTCTAAAAGATTGACTTTTACGCTTTAAATGGGTGACTCTCACAATAATTCCTACTTTCAAAAGGGCGACTTCTTCTCATTAAAAGGGTGACTCTTGGTTCAAATGATGGATCGGGTCCATACAAAACTCTGCACTCACAGGAACATGATGGAGCCCATTTCAAAATAACTTTTCAAGAAATTATAGTGATGGATAGTGAAAGATTGGACCACCTACTAATTTGTCAAGCCATACATACAACATTCTTCATCAATAATTATGAGAGCCATCCCACCCCTTTCAAAATGCAAGAAATTTTACTGCCGATGAAGACAACACTCATTAGAATCTTCTCTCTCTCTCTCTCTCTCTCTCTCTCCCCCGTCACCCCCTCTTCTGATAGAAAAGCTAGCAGCGTAAGCAAGTTGGACGTGGTCAGAGATGAGTCTCGAGTTTCTTTAAACTTTCTCTATCACCCAACTTGTTTCTCAAGAAGATCAACAGCTAGCACTTCTGCTCTTACGTACTATCATTTGTTCAGTTTCTTGGATCATATGGTGCCGGCTTCATATATACTATATATATAGTAGCAGCCTAAACCAAATGTTGGCAATGTTCCAACTTCCACGTAGGTTGTTTTGATTTAACCTAATTACTGTATTGGAAACACAGCCTTAGAGTGTACTCTCTAAAAACTACAGCGCTCCTGTGATTAGAAGTATCGTATTCCAATCTTAAGGGTAAAACTCGATTATTATCGATATTTCGAGGGAATTCAGTTTCTCTGTAAGAATTAAGTTTTCATTTAATTTTCTCCTCTCTATTTCTCTACTCTAGCTACTCATATTCTCCAAAATTATTTCCTCTAGTCCGATGGTTACAGATCCCTCGTAATGTACTACGGTGGTCCATGTTAATTCTTGTGTAATTTTGGAGATTTTCTAAAGAGATATTTAGCTTGTTTGTCAATTTTGATAGTTATGCAACATAATCAGGAAGTTTGTATGATGGCCTATGGACATTGGTATCTTTGTTTAGTAAGTCACAATATTGAAATAATATAAATAGGAACACAAATATGAAAAAAAAGTTCAGTGGTTGTCTACCACTATAATGTTATCGCCAACCACTACAAGTTATTCTGATTTTTGTTTAGGTAAATCGAATGTTGTAATTAGATGGTACTAATCGAATGTTATACTCGTAACTATTAGTCGTAACTGATGAGTTATTTATTCATGAATTTTGTATTTTATTTTTATCTTTAATTATTATCAAAAAAAAAGATGGTCATGACTAATATGTGCAAATAACTTCAATTAATTAACGGGTCAAATTTGATTAACCAATATCAACGCCTAAGATCGTCATGTTATTTGTCCAACATTATAGTGGTTGACATATCCACCAAAAAGGCTTCGTACAAATATTGCCCTTTAGAAAGCGAAAAAATCATAGTACGCTGATGCGAAAGTGAAAAATATAGTTCTCTGTGATACCGCAGAGTGGTTATGTTCTATGTTACCCTATGCTATGGATATAGAATCAAGTGTTTGATTCGCCAAGGTACGGCCATACGGGGATACAACAATTACATAACATAGAGTATATGTTAATTACGGATTAGTAAAATGAGACTAACAATCCTACTTATGATCATATCTCACTTCACTTTCGACTCTCCCTTATCAGTTTGTGGTTCAAAGTAATGGAAAAGTACGACTGATAATTGGAGTGTCGAGTATGATTCTCATACCTATATCATAACGTTAAATGTGTATGTG
The DNA here is from genome assembly GCA_030267885.1 of Mesembryanthemum crystallinum. NCBI lineage: Eukaryota > Viridiplantae > Streptophyta > Magnoliopsida > Caryophyllales > Aizoaceae > Mesembryanthemum > Mesembryanthemum crystallinum. The sequence goes on along the minus strand of BSSO01005304.1, from coordinate 1,328 downwards.
AAATAAAATAAAGAGTCGGGTAACATATAATATTGTTTGCTCTAGGGTAAAAAATGAAGTGTAATATAATTTCTCCAAAAATATATGTTTTGAGGCAAAAAATAAAATAAAATAAAAATACTCACTTGTTTGAGTTGATTAAGACTCATAGCCTAACCGCTAAGGTTTCAATGAATACGACATACTTTCTCCGTCCCGGGTAAATGTTAATAAATTGATTTTGGTGCGGAGTTCAAGGAGAACAATTGAGAGTTGTTTTTTTCCAGTTATGTCCAAATCAGAATTAGAGAGAGAAAGGAAGGGATAGAGAAATAGAGAGAGGAAAGAGAGTGAGTGGAGAACTAAATCTTAAACTTTTATTTTTACAGGGTGAGGTAGTGGGATTATTTTATTATTTGGTGAAGTTAGCGGAGGAGTAAAATAGTGAATTGAATGGATAAAATTTACTTTGTTAAGATTCATTAGGGACAATTATAAATTTGATTTGTTAACATTTACGCGGGACGGAGGGAGTATAATGAAAATTTATCTCACAGCCGGGCATTACAGAACGGACCGCTGATCAATCCTTATCAGTTTTCTGTATCAAGAACGACATGCCACGAGCTTTCCAGGGACATCTATTATGTACGCATTGGTATTTCTGGTAAAAAATAGGTCCCCGAAAAGGTTGTGTACCCTGAGGTCTGAGTCCTATAGGGAGTACTTGTCACTTTGGTACATTGGTATATGGCTTACAATGGCCATTAACAGTGCAGGCATTAAATAGCCAACAATGTCTCCTACGTTATGCCTACATTAGAAGGAGATGTAGACATCTAAGGAGTGTTTTTGGCCCGCTGATAGATAAGTTAAACAATGACTTATACAATACTTCGTTTGAGCCTCGTGTATAGTAACCATAAGAATTGAATTATGGAAGGAATGTAGTAAAGTACCCCTGGTTTTAGTATTAATAAGTAAGGACGCTTGGTGGTGCTCTATTAGGAGCACCTAATTATTTACCTTTTTTTTAAAAATTATACAAGGCCGTGCACACAAAGATACCCTTTAACTATGTAATCCTATAAGATGTTTGTACTCATCACTCAAACCAAAAAGGAGAGTTGAGATTTCATTTATAGCTACCATGATGAACTTATTAAAAAAATTCAAACAATAATGAGTAGACTTACAGTTTTATTTTACATATTGTCTCTGATGAGACTAGTTTCAATGAAGCCACCACCTAGCCCAATTTTAACAAGTGGATTTAGGCTCAACCCACAAACCCTTATTATTCATGTGTCTCAACTAATAATTCGATAAGACACGTCTCAACCAAGAAT
>BSSO01005303.1:0-13307 GCA_030267885.1 Mesembryanthemum crystallinum | reverse complement strand
GTGGTAACTTTAGACAAGTTGTTTATTAGGTTTATGTAAAATGCATTGATGCTTCTGCTTAGCTTGTATGGTGTCATTGTATGCGAATGCTGATGAAATTTCTTGGATGTGTTTGCTTTCTCTTGGAGCCTAATACATTTGAATGTACTTCCTAGCATTGTGAATTGTGATCGTGGAAAGTTCACCAAGATGGTTACTAAATAGGGGAAATTGCAATCTTATCACTTGTTTTTACAGTTTTTCATATGGATAAGGATTGAACTTTATTGGCTCTCATGTCTGCTGAGATCTATCAATAAGTCCTGTTTAGCATACGAATGATCCAGTGTTCTGCTGCTTCTGTCTGCGTGGCTCTGTGTTGGGTACTCTCTGTTCGATGTTTGGGACATTGATTAGCAAATTATTGCTTTGATTACCAGATTGCTTTTGTTAAGTTTGTGAATGAAAAACTGTTGAAATGTTTCTAAGGTAATGAAGCAGAATTTCGAATACTATGTCCTGATTTGCAATTTCTGATGGTTCAAACTATTTCACCTGCTACTATGTCTTGGTTCGTGGAGGAGTTTCTAGCAGTTTATCACTAGGAATTTCAAGTTACAACTGACATTTCTCTGCCTAATCGAATATTCTTCACGACTACTAGGGGGTTGGTTAGCCAACTTGAATCGAGCAAGGCCGCCTTCACTTGAGTTCTGCTCACTCATGAAAAAACATTGCTTGGCTCAGATTCTGTTTGAATTCTTTCATCTTTTTCTAGTTTGATTTTAGGCTTTACCTGTTAGAACCTGACAATTTGATTCCTTTGCTGTGTAGAATGAGAATCTGAAGTTGTTACGTCTTTGCCATAATAATACGAATGATTTTGTGATTTTGGTTTGTGGCTAACACATACTGCCAGAATGTTCAGCTGATCAAGTCCCTGGATGCTAATGCTTATGCCTGCCGGATGTATGCATTAGCTTAGATTCAAGAATGGTAGTACCTATAAAGATACTCTCTTCAAAGGCAAATCAAAGTAACCTTTTTTGCTTGTCTTGATGAACCCAAGTGACAAAATGACAATTCTTAAAAGATTTTTCGTTGGGAGATTGTTGTCGTGATTACCAGTTTCACCCTCTATTCCGTTTGTTAAGAAAGGACACGTCTTTTATCATTATGGCGTGTTGAAAGAGATTGTTGCATATTTTGTCATGATACGCGTTGTAAAACAAGTCTAACTACTTGTGTTTGTTACTGTTTCCCGCTTTTTTTGTGAATGAGTTTTCAGCCAGTTTTGTGGTTTGAATTTCAATTTATGAGTTACTCTTTCTTGTTTGCAGATTGAATATTTACAACATACGACATTGAATTGAACAACTTTGTTCTCAAATTGTATGTTCTGGTACTTTGAGATCTCTGCTATTCTGTTCAAGAAGTACTGACATTAATTTGTTCTGTGGCCAACATATAGTACTAGTATATGTTGGCTTATATTGGTATAACTCTAAACACTTGGACTGACCCATGATGGATCGAATCTTTTACAACCCAAGCCATACCTTTTTTTCTAGATAGTTACTACATCACACAGTGTAGTAGTAAAATGGTTTGAACAAATTCTCTTGATCACCTCGATAGTCAATACATCGTTTTGATCTTAGAAAAATGGATATTTTTTTTAAAAAAAAGGAAAAAACTAAATCACTAAAATAAGAATTTCAAATAACAAAACATCAACAAAGTTAAATACCAATTCAACAATTCAATTACTTTTTCTTTAGAGCTGATTTTAAGAGCAATGATATTAAGATACTCTTTATTGATAAATAAGCAAAATATCCTATTTAATGAGGTATACTATTAAACTAGCTATTTTTGTTATAATTATCGGCAACATATGCGTGTTTGCTGTAAATTGGGATCGATATTTATCCGATAGGACCAAGGTATTTTTATCTTCTCAATATAATAAAATGCTGAATTTTGATACAAATAATGGTGGTACGCTATAAATATGTTCGTAACGGTCAATGAAAATTTTAATTTATACTACATAAAATTTTATTTATTTTTAAATTATTTTGCTTTAAAGAAGGCATAAAAAATATTAAACGTCAAATCTGTATGGTTGAATCTTACAAAGTTACAGTATAGTGTCAATATTTTTAACCGTTGAATTATCTATTACTAGTGTCAATCTCAAAAAAGTCCATTGAAAAAAAAAAGTCACATAAATTAGACACTTAGTCAAATATATTCTCAAAAAATAAAAAAAATTCCAAACTGGGGCTGAAAGATTTTAGAGTTCCAGCCCAGCCCATTGGCAGCTAGTTATTGTGATGGTGCATGAGCAACTCTTAATTTTGCAAGTGGTGACCCGGCCCAAAAATAAAGGGCCCAAAAAAAGCCCATTTAGACGGCCCAATAAGTCAAAAACGTGTATTTTTTCAACACGTCAAAAGACGCGTATTTTTGGTCAGACCGACCTAAAATCATTGACCAGTCAACACCCGGGGCATTTTTCCGTCTATAAATAAATCACGAACGTAACGAAACACAAATGCGCGGCAAAATGGAAGAGGGCAAGAGGCAACGGCAATCGCAACGGCTAGTAATTCATTGTGGCGAAGAAGAAGAGCTTGAAGCGAAGCTAGGGTTTCGATACCCGTCTTGGTTGGCTACTTAATAACATCGGTAAGTCTCAATTCCTGAATTTTTCTCATATGAGTTGTAATTTGTAATGGATTGTTGTAATTTTTGGCACTTAGTTTGAGAATATCAATTTGGCGGATTTAGGGTTTAGGGATTAGCGATTAGGGTTTGATTGATTGATTGATTTGTTTTTGATTTGTGCAGTCGTCAGTGCGTTGATCAAGAAACTGGAAATGATTACGGCTGTGTAGATTTGTATTTCGTGACTCAGGTGAGTGAATCTGGAGCCCTAATTTCGAGTTGGGTGTACAATATTCCGTTTTGAATTGGTGGTCAAAATGAAAGCTTGATTTTGTTGAATTTCGTAGGATGGGAAGTACAAATTTCGGCCATATGTTTATGCGGCCATGAAAGTAAGTGCTTTTCACTTGCAATTCTTGTCATTGCTGGTTGGTATTCATCCCCCGTTTCCTATCTGGGTATTTTGTTGTTACTGACATCTATTGCTTTATTGGGTTGTGCGGAATTTCACAGGATAAGATGGAAACTGATGTAGAGGCGTACCTCCGATGGCAGTATGAGAATGAAATAGCCAGTACAGAAATTGTAGAGAAGAAAAACCTTCCTTGATCTTGTAAGTATTTGGTCTTAAATTGGTTTTCTTCCTCTCATTGCCAGGCAGTATGTGTTTTGGAATGCCCATGTTTGACATGATTTGGAATTCAAGTTTGTTTGCAAATGGACCAGACATCTAGGTCTCATAGCTAATGCTATCAGTATTGATGGATTAGTTAGGTCCTGGTAGACTGACATCAGAACTTCATAAGCATCATGAAAGCATAGGAAATATGTGTTCCCCTGCTGTCATTTTCAAATGTCCGCTTACCTTATTATCGCTATACCTACAAGGATTGGGAATTAGGGGCACCGAAGTGTAACTCCATTAGTAAATTAATAAATGTGGATAAGGTATAGTTTCTTCTATAATTTTTCAACCAAAAAAAAAAAAAGAAAAAAAAAAAGTTTCTCATGGAGGTGCACCCTTGGGTGCCTCTGATGGGGCACCTAACCCACTTGCTTTACATAAAATCACTAGAAGTCTAGATTATAATTCAATCACTTTGAGAACAAGTCAAATTATTCAAACTTTTCAAGAAAGTACATGTGAACGACTTATGAAATCATTGCTTTGTAACTCTTATGTGTTTTGTTATTTCTGATAGTTATCATCTCTGTATGCTTGGCCACCATATACTATTCAGTTGCGGTGGCTTATGTTTCTGTTACTTGCATTAGTTGTAGTGGCCAATTCTCCTGTACCAATTTTTATTTATAACTGCTGCATTGACACCCATGATCTATTGCATCAATGTTTCCAGAACTTACCTAATTAATCATTTTTCCTGTGCATTGGGGGACAGAAAAACCACTTATCTGGAATGCGGAAGTCATACTTGAAGATATCATTTGATACTGTCCAACAACTAATGCATGCCAGGAATGACCTGTTGCTTGTTGATAGAACAAAGCAACTTAAAAGCAGCTCAAGCATATGAGTTCATCATAATGGGAAAGGGGTAAGGCTTTTCTTCAGTACCTTTACTGATTCATTGACACAGAATATAACTACTGTCTGCAGTTCTTATCCTGTACAGCAGTCTTGTCGTAAATATAGTAAGCTGAAATCCTGGATAATTTTGTGTGTTATCTACAGCCAGCAAAGACCTCATGATGTTAACATTGCATCACTGATCTACATGAGTACGACGTTCCTTACCATGTTCGATTTGCCATTGACATCAGTAAATTCATTCTCCGACTCTGCTTTGCCTTCTCCTGCAAAATTTATTGCGAAAAGCTTGCCTACTGCAGTTACAATCTAAAAGCTTTTGGGCTTTGTATGATGCAGATGTAAGGCTTGGACAATGGTATGATGTTAGTGGATCTAGCAACGACATTGTGCCTGAGAAGAGGAATGATCTCCTTTAACGTGCTGAAGTTCATGTCTGTGCATTTGATATAGAGACTACAAAGCTTCAGTTCCAATGTCCCAGTGTCCAAACCAGTTGTTGTCTATGTCACCTTTGGCACCAGTTCAGGGTAAGCTTTAGTTTCTTTGTATGCCACTCTTGTCTGTTTGTGTCTATGTAAGATGGTGAGCACTATTACTTTTTGCAGAGAATGTTGAAGCACCTGATAGTCATACTACAGTAGAAGAAGTTGATGTTGAGAACAAAATAGAAGTCAGTGAAATGCCAAAAAGTGAGCAGACAACATCAGAAACAGTTCCACAAGCACCTAATTGTTCCAATGTCCAACCAGTTGTTGAGAGTTTGAGACTTCATCTAATTGTCATGTGGATGCTCCTAAGAAGTCGTATGCATCACATGTAAGTTCTTTTTCTGCATTTGTTCATGTTATTAGATGTTCTTCTGATGCTGATTGCCTTCTTATCTTTTATTTAATTTTTTTTTTTAAATGATGATTGCCTTTTGCTGTTTAAACCCTGCAGCTTAAGGATATGAAGGAGGGTGTCTATACAACTCTGGTACTTACACCTACCATAGTTATTAAAGCTACCACACCAAATACAGCACAAAAGCCCATGGCTTCTCCTGCCGTACTACAATCTCGTCCTGATGCTGTCCCTGCAACTGCCTCTGAATTCTCTGTTCCCAATGGTAGCAACATTAATGGAAGTAGTGCCGATCAACCAGAGGTAGTTATGGGAACAATTAGTTGTTTTTGATTTTAACTAATATTATCGAGATCTCATTCCTAGATACCGTGAAATGTTGGGAAAATTATTTGTACATATAAGTGTTCCTTAAACTTTTGATTGTATTTTGGGCAGACAGCACCATTCCATATACATTGGAGATTTTCCTTGGGATGCAACAATGGAGCTAGTTGAAAAGGAATTCAGAAAGTTTGGGCCTATCAACGCAATGGCATTCAAGTGCGATCACATAAGGTATGTTTGTTAGCTAAGTTCACCCTCATTCCCTTTTTTCTCCATGCATTGCATCTGATGCATAATCTTCTCATCTAAACTTTTGCTAGCTGACAGGGGTATTGTTTTGGCTTTATGAGTATGAAGATGCTAAAGGAAAACAAAAGGCTATGGAAGTATGTCATTGACACTGCTTTCGTTCTCTTGGTATTAATATTTCACATGCTGTTTGTCGCCTTTTAATGTTCCTTCAAGAAATTTCAAGACGTCTTATATTATTTTCCTCAATTACCTCTTGTGATACTCCCCAAGAATCGAATTAGCTCATTGACATTCCATGAAATGCTTAACATCTGTGTTGATAGGGGTGTTGTTAAACAACTCCCCCCATTTTCCCTATTTGCTGTCAGTCAAGTGGCTAAATTAATTTACTATCTGGCTATGACTGTCCTTTAACTTTCCTATAATCCTATGAATAAGTCTAGTGCTTAATCCGGTAAGAAAAGATGCATCAACATGAATTTCTGTGTCTTTGTAGTGTACATAGCCTTTGTTAGTTTCACTTAAAAGGTCTAACAACTCAATTTAATCCTTGTAAATGATATGAAGCCATTTGTTAGTTTAACTAAAAGGTCTAACAACTCAATCATAATCCTTGTAAATGGTATTACCCATATCTTGGTTTGTTGCCTATAGATGCATCCTTGAGTGCTTGTGCTTTTTCCCACAATCATTCCATTGGTTTAGGATGTAAAGCCCATTTTGGTATTTATTAATTTCATTATGTGTTTTGTTATTTCCATCGGACAATTCTACATTAATGTTACACTCTCTGATATTCATCTAAATACAGGTGCTAACACTTCAAATTGGTGGAAGAGAAGCTTTTATTCAAGAGAAGAAAACAAGTACCAAAGGCAAGTACTTTATCATACATCCTCTGTATTTGGTTATTCTCTTTTGCTTTTTCTTTCTTCCAGTTTATTAATCTGAAAGTAAATGAGAGAATTATATTGAAAAGAAGAATTACAGCTCCATGTTGCTTTTGTCATCTTGATAATTTCATTCCTTAATCTGATTTTATGCCTGTTGCTACAAAGACGGTGTTAGTGAACTTGTTTCTGTTTGTGGTTTGTTTGATTGATGTTACATATTGAAAGTAACTAGAAATGTAGCATTTCCACTTCCTGAATTGAGGATTTTTAAGTAAACCATTGACCAAGATGAAGATCTCATTCACTTCCTATAGCTTTTGAATTTGTTACCTTTGCGTAAACTATAGTTTAGTTGGTGGGTCGGTCACCTTTCCTTGCATCAACAGTTGAAACTAATCACAAATAGGAATCGTTCTTTTTGATTAAGATGAAGTTGAATGAGGTGGACTAGTGAAATTGAGCGCATTTGTAAAGATTATAGTCACTGGCCTCCTATTAGTGGCTAGCTTTTCATAAAGTATGCTTTTAGTGGCTAGCTTAGAAAAGCTTTGGTTTTTTAAGTGGTCAGCTTAGAAATCTATAAGAAAGGTGAAAACCTAAGTTGTCCTTTCTTTTCATGAGATTTTGAGGAGGAAATGATGTGATGAAAAAGCATGCCTTTTCAGTGGTGTTGAAATCATTTTAAAGGAAAAATTGACTTTATCTGGGAACTTCCATCAGCTTGGTTATGGGTAAAGTTTATCTTGAGGTTATTATTGGATATTGAGTTCGATGGCATTTTTGGCATTTTGTGGCTGACTTTCAAAGGCATTGATGGCTTTCTTAATGTATTTGATATTATTTTATGTAGGAGTTTTTGAGGAATTGTGGGAGTAGACAAATAAGAATGTTTTGCACTTGTTTGCTTTATGGGTGGAAAGTTCTTTTTTGTGGACAGTCGAGGTTTTTCAAAGGAAGGATGGATAACTGGATACTAAGGAGATTTTAATTTTTGGCGTGTGTTTTGTTTACCACTTCAATAGGCTAGTTTAGATTGGCATGCTAGTGTCTATATTTCGTTAATTGAGGTTGTACGAATAGATTTTTTTTTTCTTTGGAGGATTAAGGACGAACATAGTGCAAATACTTGTGGTAATTAAAGCTTTTGAGGTGTACGAAGCTCAATGATGTACAAGTCTTTATTAGATTGGATTCTGGGAAGCATTAGTAATAGGAAGTGGCATTCATAAAGATCATAGTCACTGGCCTTTGATGTTATTATTAGCTACCTTAGAGTTGTGTGAAGGGTGAAAACCATTATTGTCCTTTCTTTTCATGAGATTTTGAAGAGGAAATGAAATAGATGTGATGTATGAGTATGTTTTCTCAATGCTGATTAGAGCTTTTAAGGGAAAATTGACTTTAACGAAAACTTCCATTGGCTTGGTTATGGGTAAAGATTATCTTGAGGTTATTCTTGGAGATTGAGTTAGGTGGCATTTTGATTTTTGGGGTTTTGTGGCTTCTAGGCACGTGTGGCTTTCTTAATGTCTTTGACGTTGTTGTATGTAGGCGGTTTTTAAGGATGGTGGGAGTGAAAAATAAAATGGTTTGGCACTAGTTAGCTTTATGTGTAGAAAATCCTTTTTGAGGACGATTGGGAGTTTATTAAGGAAGGGTGAATGTTTGGATGGAAATAAGGAGATCATAGTTTTTAACATGTGTTCTGTTATTCACTACGATAGACTTGTTTAGATTGTCATGCGATTGTGCTATATTCGGTTATTGAGGCTGTATTAATGACTTTTTTTTTTTGGGAAGATTAAGGATAGACATTGTACAAAAGCTTATGGTGATTAAAGCTTTTGAAGTGGACAAAGTGAAATTGATCAGAATGTCTTGGTCAGATTTTTTTTTTGGGAAGAGTTAGAGATAATAGTCGTTGACCTGGACGATTTTAGTGGCTAGCTTAGAAATGGTTTGGATGTTTTATTGGTCAGCTTAGAAATTTATAAGAAAGGTCAAAACGTAAGTTGTCCTTTCTTTTCATGAGATTTTGAGGCGGAAATGATGTGATGAAAAGGCATGCCTTTTCAGAGGTGTTCAAATCTTTTAAGGGAAAATTGACTTTATTGGGAAACTTCCATCAGCTTGGTTATGGCTAAAGATGATCTTGCGATTATTATTGGACATTGAGTTTGATGGCACTATTGGCATTTTGTGGCTTACTTACAAAGGCATTGATGGCTTTCTTAATGTATTTGATATTATTTTATGTAGGCTTTTTTTGAGGAATTGTGGGATTAGACAAAGTAATATTGTTTTGTACTTGTTTGCTTTATGGGTGGAAAGTCTTTTTTGTGGTCAATTGAGCTTTTTCCAAGGAAGGATGAACAATTGGACTAAGGAGATTTTAATTTTTGGCGTGTTTTTTGTTTACCATTTAAATAGGCTAGTTTAGATTGGCATGCTAGTTTCCTAAATTTCGTTCAATGAGGCTGTACGAATAAATTTTTTTTTCATTGGAGGATTAAGGACGAAAATAATGCAAATGCTTAGGGTAATTAATGCTTTTGAGGTGTACGAAGCTCTATGATGCACAAGTTTTTATTAGATTGGTTTCTGGGAAGCATTAGTAATAGGAAAGGGCATTCATAAAGATCATAGTCACTTGGCCTTTGATGTTTTTGTGGCTAGTTGAGAAATGGTTTGATGTTTTTAGTAGCTACCTTAGAGATTTGTGAGAAGGGAGAAAACTATACTTGTCCTTTCTTTTCAGGAGAACTTGAAGAGGGAATGAAACACATGTGATGTAAAATTATGTTTTCTCAATGGTGATCAGAGCTTTTAAGGGCAAATTGACTTTAATTGGAACTTTCATTGGCTTGGTTATGGTTAAAGATGATCTTGAGGTTATTCTTGGAGATTGAGTTAGATGGCATTTTTGGGGTTTTGTGCCTTACTTACAATGGCATGTGTGGCTTTCTCAATGTCTTTGACCTTGTTGTATGTAGGCGGTTTTAGCGATGGTGGGAGTTGAAAAATAAGATGATTTTGCACTAGTTAGGTTTATGTGTAGAAATTTCATTTTTGTGGACGATTGGAAGTTTATTAAGGAAGGATGAATGATTGGATTGACATAAGGAGATCATAGTTTTTAGCATGTGTTCTGCTTTCCACTACAATAGGCTAGTTTAGGCAGGCATACAAGTGTTCTTTAATTCGGTTATTGAGGCTGTATTAATATATATTTTTTTTTGGAGGATTTAGGATAGGCATAGTACAAATGCTTTTGTCGATTTAAGCTTTTGATGTGGACGAAGCTCAATTGATCACAATTTCTTGGTCAGTTTTTTTTTTTTTTTTTTTTTTGAATGATTTAATAATAACATAGACCAATTTTAGAGATGATAGTCACTTCCTGGACGTTTTTATTGGCTAGCTTAGAATGGTTTGGATTATCAGCTTAGAAATTTATAAGAAAGGTGAAAACCTAAGTTGTCCTTTCTTTTCCTGAGATTTTGAGTAGGAAATGATGTGAAGAAAAAGCATGCCTTTTCGGTGGTGTTGAAATATTTAAAGGGAAAATTGACTTTATTTGGGAACTTTCACCAGCTTGGTTATGGGTAAATATGATCTTGAGGTTCTTATCGGAGATTGAGTTCGATGGCATTTTCTGCATTTTGTAGCTGACTTACAAAGGCGTTGATGGCTTTCTTATAGTATTTGATATTGTTGTATGCAGGATTTTTCGAGGAATTGTGGGAGTAAACAATTATGATGGTTTTGCACTTGTTTGATTTATGGATTAAAAGTTCTTTTTTGGGGACAGTTGAGCTTTTTGAGAATTTTTTGTTTAATGACACGTCAGCAAATTAACGGAATTTTTAACGGCGTTAGTAAAATGACCCAAAATGAGATAGCTTTCAAAATTTCAGATGCCCAAAATGAGAATATTGAAAAGACAGATATTCAAATTGCAATTAGGTCTAACGTCAGGTACCCAAAATGAAAATTTTCCAAGATTTTATGTTGGTTGATTGTTGTCATGATTACCAGCTTCAACCTATTAGGTTTGTCAAGAAAGGAGACGTCTTTTATGGAGTATTGAAAGAGATTGTTGCATATTTTGTTCTGATACGCATTCTTGTTACTGTTTTCCACATTTTTGTGAACGAGTTTTCAGCAGTTTAGTGGTTTGAATTTCAATTTTATGAGTCCTCTTTTTTGTTTGCTGATGGAATATTTCAACAGAGGTACGACACTCACCTGAACAACTTTGTTATTGAATTGTATATTTTGGTGCTTTGAGACCTCTGTTATTCTGTTCAAGATGTATTGAGCTTAATTTGTTTTGTGGCCAACATATTAGTAACTGCTGCTACATCCATGTTCAGCTGAAGTGTTGATGTTTGTGCTTTGTTCAGGTTTGAGCTTAATTATTAGCTACAATTCTATAGGGATTTTACCAATTATAGCTAAATTTTAGATTAGTGAGAATCAGAAAAACACCATAAAATTACAAAAATCTAAAACTGGTTATGTTTGGTTACTAGAGAAAGCCAATTACCAATTATTGGCTTGATTTGAGGAATAAATTGGAGCAAATATGAAGTGAGACCTAAAAGGCCACACTCCTTTTTGATTCCATCACTACATTTGGTGTAAAAGTAATACACATCTTAGATGTTGAATGATTTAAAATATTATGTCGAAGTATACTACTATCAAATTGTCCCAAGTAAAAAATTCAAGAGATACTACAGCGCTTAGTAGGATCGTCCATCAGCATTGAAGTTGGGAATGGTATAACTATAAATACTCGGACTGACCCATGGATTCCGATTTGCATGGCTTTCTCCCTGTGGCTAGAGAAAGTGCTGAATCAAAGTGTTCAATTTGACAGAGTGCACTTCAAGTGGAGCATAGGACATGGACCTATAATTGATCAATTTGATCATGTTTCAGGACATGATATGCTTAAGATCAAGCTGCCAGTACCTCCCTTTGATGATAAAACAATATGGGTACATGATAAAATGGGTAATTTTTTCTGTTAGAGCTACCTACAAACTTTTCTGTGATTTATGCATGCAGTGTTTTGGAATGATTTTTGGAAGAAATGTGCCCCAATGATTCAAAATGTTTTTTTTGGCATGTTGCTTGGAATGCCATTCCTACAAGATTTTCGTTCAAATTGAGGTTGCCTTATACTATTGATGATATATGTTTACTTTGCAACTGCATCCAGGAAAATTTGCTCATATTTTCTTCTACTGTTATTTTGCGAGAATCATATGGCTACAGCTTACAGAGCATGGGCTTCTGAATTGGTGGTTTTCAATTTGAACCTAGGGGAGTGGCTAACTCAGTGTGCCTCACCAGTCACCACAATAGGAAATACTACAGTTAATCTTCTACCAGAGCCCAATGTGACGGTCACTAAAGCAGCATTCTCATGGATTCAATTTTGGTACCGTAGGAATCAATATCAACATTATAATCGATCCTCGGTTCCTTCGAGGTAATTTTGTGGATTTCTAAGAGATGGATTGAATTATTGGCTTGTTACAATCTTCCTACGCCAGTTAAAGATGATAGTTTCCCAACTTCACCTCTTATTTCCAATGCTGGTAAGCTTGTATGCGGTTGATGCAACGGTGGGTGAAACGGAATTTGATTAGCAAAAACTCAACTCGTTCAAGATAATCGTAAAGAAATAATAAGAAGTTGATTAGCAAAAACTCAACTCGTTCAAGATAATCATAAAGAAACTAATCATTGGGTTCATCCGTTCATGAACAAAGAAACTAGTATCTAATTCCACTAAGATTAAACAATCTCGAAAGAAATGAGATATTTTATAAATGAGTCAACGTAGAGCTTGAGGGAAAGAGTTGGACTTAGTGTCACTCAAGACGAGAAGGAGATCCCAAGTAGGGCATTGAATGCTAAAGTGGAGGGAAAACTTACCTTAATTATAGAAGTTTTCTTACAGGACCAAGGGGATATTATTAGTATAAATGCCCTAGAAGAGACAAATCGTGAAGTTGTTATGTCAAAAGATGGGACATATGCCTATTTGGAGAATCTAGAGTGGTGTCCCATGCAAAACAAAACAAGGATGGGCATGATTTGTGCCCAAACGAGGTCAAGCACGATTGAATAAGATTTTGGCACGAACCGGCACGGACATGGCCACAACCTTGCCTGAACCCTGTGGATGAAGTGGTAATAGTGAATTGTGCCCATGTTAGGAAAATCTAGTGCATAGGCAAAGGCGCAAATTACTACAAGGCCTACTCCTTCACAACAACAACAAAAAAAGTACTAAACAAAAAAAGTAAAACTTTGGAAAATTCCTTTCAACATGGCACGAGACACAACAGGACATGCCATGGGTCGCAAGCTATGTTTGGATGCCCCTAAGAAAAGGCTGCAAGGTATGAGGTCCTCTTGTGAAGTTTTAGGTGAGTAATGCTACATCCATATCTGATATGGATGAAATCTATCCATATCAGATGGGCCGACCAATTTTTATAACCTTTATCGGGAACTAGAACAGGATAATTTGTGTTTTATGAATTTTCATTTATCCCGTTTGGAGTATTAATATCCCGTTAGGGTGTGGGACCCACCTGATATAGATGAATTTCACCCATATCTGATATGGATGTAACAATACTCAATACACTGCCCGTGTCTATTTAGGGTCTGTTCTTTACGGCTGGTTTTTGAAGTGCTGGAGCTGGAGAATGCTGGAGAATGCCGGGAAATGCTGGAGAATGCTGGAACTTTTTGCTGAATGC
>BSSO01005302.1:0-13308 GCA_030267885.1 Mesembryanthemum crystallinum | reverse complement strand
AGTTAAGAAATAAATAAATATCACCTTAAATTGTACAAGTATTAGTTTGAACAATAAAATTAGTTTCAAAACTAAAATAATCAGTTAAAAAACTAAATGTGACACTTGTAGTTGTAAAAATATTAGTTTCAAAAACAAGCACATTTAATATCAACATTATTAGTTAGAATAAAGTAAAGTATTAGTGTTCTTTTTTTTTTTTTTTTTTAAGGCAACGAAAGTATTAGTTTTGAAAAGAACAAATATTACTATAGGTCAACATTATTAGTTTGAGTAACAAAAAGTATTAAAAAGAAAACAAATCAAAGTGCATGTGAAAGTCCTGATAGTATGGAGAATAGAATTATTTTTTTAAAAAAAAGAAAACAAAGAAAAGTGCAACTAAGAAAGGAGGGCATCTCGCGTAATGTAAGGCCAAAACAGATAAAAAAAACAATTTCACGTGGGCCCCATCAAGTGACAGTTGTTGGACTCTCAATTCTTTTAAGGTTTTGCGCAATGTAGGAATTAGAATGTTTTAAATAAATCTACTCTAATTTCCAACAAGTGGGAGAAGTTGCTTACCTCGCCCCTTAGACAATCAAAACATATTGCGGGAAATTCTACTTCCATTGTCAACCAACCAATTTATTTGCTGGAAATTATAACTTCCTGATAATTCACAAAATTTCCAGAGTGAAAAGTAAAAAGCACCATGAAAGCTCCAATTTAAGAAAGGAGAATGGGCTGGAAAATAAGCATCACCTGTCAAGGGACAACCCTGAAAAACTAGGAATAACATAAACTAGAAATAGCAATTTAGGACCCATATTACCAAACTCCCACTGCAAGAGAGGCAGTACTGTATTGAGGCACTGAGGCCCATGGTACAAACAAAGAATCAGCCATAAACAATTTTGCAGCACAAGTACCTGTTTCTGTCACAAGCTCAAGCATCTGTGAGACTAAATATCAGAAGTATCAAGTTTATAACTGCTGTTGCACATTGAAGATGAAGCCACATTATCTTCAAGTGACAAACTGACAAGTGACAACAACCAACACACAACCTAACAGTTTCATACCTCTGGAGAGATGGGGGAAAAGGAGTGTAGCTGTGTAGGTCCAAATTTACACAGCCTCTTCCCTTACTCGTAACTTTAGAACAAAAGTGTCTCCCGAAGGAACCCACCAAAAACACATTTTTCGGCTAAGGCAAAAAAAAAAAAAAAAATAAGAAATTAAATTTATAACCTATGCTAAATATTTGCCAACTGCTATAGGATATATAGGCAATTGGCTTTTTTGAGGAAAAAAATATATGTCCGACAAATCTTTATTCGGGCATGAATAATTTTCCATTAGTAAGCTTCCCTCTTTTGCTTAATAGTAGCGGCCAGAGATTGGAAAACAGCTTCCTTACAAGGAATGACAATGCCCATTCCGTTTTGAAAGCCATATTCCTCTTCAGTCAGTTGAAGAAGACATTGAAACCCAGGGTGAGACAACCATGATATAGGAATTATATTTCTTTTCCTATTTTCTCCAACATAAACAGTAAAATGGCCCCTGGGAACATCTTCCGGCTGCCCTTCCATATCATCGTCGCCAAAACTAGAGCAACTCATAAACATGTCTTTGAGCTGAGCAGTTTGAGGTGATGATCTGCTCGACCTTTTTAGGCCTATTCCTCTCTCGAAAAACTTACTCATAGTTTTCAGATTATGATAAATTTCACGAGAAATTTGGGCCATTTGGCTCTAGAAGAACTAGAAAAGGTAAGAGAGAAGAGGCGAACTAGGGAGAGAGAACAAATGAGCAATGCTGGTTGCAGGATGAGTGGAAATTGAAGACGAAACTCCAGGGCATTTGTAGTGTCGATCAAAATAGATTGCTATGTCTTGGCATTTTCAGAAATCGGGTATATGTTAACAAAAGAGCAACAAGGATTATCACTTCTATAAGCATTTCTGCAGTTATGCCAACCTTCTTGTCTTTTAGCAGAGTACAAGAGCTGAAGAAACTAGTCCTTCCTAGCCCCTTTGGGGCCCCTTTTCTACATTACAACCTTGAATTTTCAATGTCATCTTTCTGGCTTCTTGAATTTTCAATGTCATCTTTCTGGCTTCATTCGATGCCACATTGTCATCCTTTCCACGTATTAAGTTTAAAGATAATTTTATGTTATTCAGTTTAACTAAATGCTAGAAAACAAAGCTTATTTGTGGTTAATTAAGTCTTCTCTCAAACACCTTAAAATAGAGTGTCTTCTCTCAAAACCTTCTCTTTAATTTCCCTTGTTTGCAAATGGTAAATAAGAAGTGAAAATAACTTCAAGTTTAACACTGACTATTGGAAACAGAAATTAGAATGCTTGTTCTGTAACTGTAAGTAACTACAACTTTGCAAACATTGTCAGGTTCTTTGAACGACAGTCCGGTCTCGCAATAAGTTAGCAAAATAGGCAACAAGACGAACACTACCAATATGGATATCCTGATGAACAAGTTTGTGATGAGTAATAAGTATAAAAAAGGTATTCTTCAAGACGAGGTCAATCATCATGAGCATGGTACTATGGTAGTATTCCAGAAAATTATATTGATAAAAAAGGTGAGAATTATTTAATGAACACAAAAAACATGGACAGTGAGATTAGTTCACATAGGTTAGTAAATTCTGGGCAGAGGTTGCACTTTGATTCTAGCATAGTTCACAGTAAATGCTCAAAGTAGTTTGGTTGACATCAAAAATATAGTAAAAGTCCTAAGAAACTCTTCTTCCCACATGGAAGTAGGTAAATTCCTAAAATTCCGATTCTATCAACCTTTAGACAACCAAACAACCTAACAATATACTAGTTCCAGTGAAATTTCATGTCAACCAAACCATCTACCTCTTATTGTAAGGTGTAAAAGTGATTTTAGAAAGCATCCAAGCACCCAAAAGTTGGAAAAAGAAGAAGAAAGAAACATATACCCAAATACCTGTAATACCTGACTGACTTTTTCTTTGATCTTGCGAGCACATCAATGATGAAATACGACCATTCATCCAGTCCAAACTTTGAGAATCTGACAGACCTATTTCCCTCTTGTCGATTAGCCCCTGCAATGAACAAATTATAAGGAGTATAGATAATTCCTTGATGAATAAAAGTCTGGGCATTGCATCAGCTTTTTCTATGTCAGCTCCACATCTTAGTTTGGTTCCACAAAAACTTCTGCATGTGCAGTTAGTTTTACTTGTTATTCACAACCAACATAGCTACCCTCTTAAAGTTAATGGTCTCGTAAGTACAGGGTCTTGATCAAAACCTCACTCCAATAATACATCTTAAGAGTCCAGAAACATCAGTACCTGTGATGTACCGTACGGTTGTTTTCTTATACCTATATCACGTCCCCAGCGTCAGGGAGGAGAGAGAGACTACACAATTCGTGAAATATCTTACAGAAAATAACTTACGCGAAATATCTCACACGAAATATCTTAGACTTATGTACTGATAATGACAGTTCAAGTACTGTTGGAGTGTTGGTGAATGATTCCCCATAAGCTTGGTTTCAGACGTAATCTAGGCAAACATAATAAAATTATCCACATTAAAAGTCAGGTCAATTGAACTTCTACTCAACTCGAACACAACTGGGCTGAAAAATATCCTGCTTGAGCTCAACTTATTTTGTTTACTTATTTATGCATTTCAAGCTTCAACTTGTGATTAGCTCTTATATCTTATTTAGTTGATTTGACATCAAGCTGTACTAATAAGTGCACCTAGTTTTGGTCACGAAAGTTTCAATACAACTGAAACAACAACATTTCAAATGAATTCCAAAAAGGAGCTGCACCACTTGTCTCTCCTATCCTCTACTTGTAATTGATTTTGTAAAGCTGAATAAGGAGAACTTCAAACTGATCCCAGATCTTACTGTTCAACTTTGAAACATACCTATATTCTCAGCTTATCCCTTCATCACACACCGTATAAGAAGTACTGGACAGGTACAAAGGATGCAATTAAGCTTTTGTCCTTCGCCCAAACTCTGAATTTTTGAGTGACAAATGGCAGGCATCACATGGGAAACAAATATCATGTAATCTGGTTGCTTTCATTTCACCTTAAGTGTTCATGTGAGGCAAATGCCATACTCCCTAGTTCCTCACTTTTGATAGGAACATGGACAACTAACACTTAGTTCAGCCAAATCAAAACTTTCTTAAAATAGTCAACTGTGACATGTGGTTCCAAAGAAAAGAAAAAAGGTAGTTGCAAATGGAACTTGTAAGGAAAAAGAAGAGGATTATTCAGTACATTGGAACATTCAGGAAGATTGTCCTCAACATGTAAGAAAAAGTATGGTACGCCCAAATGGATAAGACCCACCTAAATCAAGCTATAATTGAATATCAATCATGCAATAAAATTCCCAGTTATTCAGCAACCACAATGTTCCACAACACAACCTCTTCTACATGAGAAGAGGGGGGACAATAAATTACTTCAACAAACTCAACATGTGTGAGGTGTTACAATATCATCTCTAATGCCAAACCCAATAAGGGATATCTTAACTTAAATGCAAATTGTAATTACACAATTTTCCAGTATGAAAGTGAATAAAGGTCGATTTATGAAGGTCCAACTCCCCCTCTCAGGCTAAGAGGTTATAGGTAGCATCCCATATATACCTCCTACTTGTTTTCAAACGGTTGAAAATTTGAGCGGGGTAGGAATGGAGGCAAAATTAAAATCCAAGGAATTTCATATTGTCGGATCATAAAATTGAGGAAAAATTCCATTTTGGTACCCTGACGTATAGTGTAATATTAAACTGGTGACCTCAATTTTAACTATTTTCATTTTGGTGACCTGAGATCTGATAAAAAAATTCACTTTATTCCTTACCTCAGTCTCCGCTACTTTTTCTGTTAGTTTTGCTGACATGACATATGGTAGAAGACATATTCTCACATTTAATGAACAAAAGAAGTTGTAGCTACTTTATTGCCTCACTTAGTGGATAAAATTGTCAAAGTGATTGTTGTTTCAAGCTAGAAAATGTTAGTTTTCATAGGCAAAATTACTATAGCTGTCATTGTAAACTAACTGGTTGCCTTAATATAATATGCCACTTCAGCAAACTGACGGAAAAAGTAATGGAGTCAGAGGTAAATATTAGAGTGAAACTTATTTTCAAATCTCAGGTCACCAAAATGGGAATAGTTAAAATTGAGGTCACTAGTTTAATATTACACTATACGTCAGGGCACCAAAATGGAATTTTTCCTAAAATTAATTTGACTGTTGAAGGTAGAACATGAACTTTGGTTACACTTGCATAGTCAGCTACAGGTAACTCTTAAGAGAGATTCAGCATTCACATGCATAGCAAATGATCCCAAGTCCCAACTGATGCGTAAGCACCAGGTCTCTTTAATTAATTGGATGGACATGTTTGAAGGTGCCGATGAGTGAAGACATAATGCAGTTGCAGTCCTTAAGCTACTCATATATGAATACTCCTTTCCCTTTTTTGCTCTGAAGTCCAGAATAGCAAGTTGAACACTCAAGATTGAAACGAGCTAACCTGAACTACCTAACTGCCACGCATCACCAACCACATGAATTAAAAAGAAGATAACAGTGATGTAATGCTCCTTTACCCCGCCCTAGGCAACAGACTCACTCTCACAGGAGGGCACTGGGGTAATGGTTTGGAAAGGTGATGTTACCCTTTTGGTATTTCTAAAATGAGGCAGATGCAGCACTAGGAGGAAGCAAGAAGCTAAGAAACTAATTAAACTGGGAATAATACTTTCTGATGACCTCAGGCACTATCAAAGCTCTCAATGAGACAAGATTTATTGCTCTCTCAATCTGGAAATGAGTGCTATTGTTAGGATCTGGACTGATCAACCAAAGTTGTGATTGTAACAACAAACAATCAAGCAGGAATAACTTAATTGAGAAGAGGAAAAACAAAATAGCACACGGGATTTAACGTGGGAAAACCCTCAAATAGAGGTAACAACCCACGGGCGGAAGAAGAGACAAATCCACTAATTAACAATGGGTTACAAATGAGGAGAAAAGTATAAACTCTCAAATAAGGGGTCTTCCACCAGTAATAATTTCTCTCTCTAAACACTCAAAGAGCTTTTGTATGAGAACATATGCTATTGTTATACTAGCACTAGCTTGTTCACTTATGCTCACTTGCCATATTTCAATGCATAACCATCTTCAGAATTTATACTAGCAATCCATGCTCACTTTGTCAACTACGTAGCCTCCCTAGCTAGTACTAGCCCACTTCCATCTTCCACTTTCACACTCAAGGCATTTAATAAATGCTCCAATTTTCTAACTTGGTGGGTAAAGGCTAAAATTCCCTTGTGGGTATTTTCTAGCTATTGCAAATACATCACCGATTTAGCTTATAACACTCATCTTCCTCCACCTCTTTACTAGAAAGGAATTACTTCAATTTTGTTTAACAAGCAAATGAAGATTTTGTCCACTAACAGCAACAGCTATATTAGGATTCAGAAAAAACTGTTTCCTAAAATAGTAAATCGTAATACTTATATACTCCTATCAAATAATACCCCCAAATTGTATAGCATTCTAGTAAATTTAAGAGAAAAGAAAGGAAAATTAAAATCTTTAGCAGAGCAAACAGTAGCTTAGCAAAGGCACAAACTACATGGCAGCCATGCCTCTTGATCCTTCCATGCTCTCTCTCTGTTGTTTTCTTTCTTATTCCTCGAATACTAGTCCGCTAGCCAGAACAGCAGCAAATAGCCATTCTTGAAAATGGGTGTCCCATTATGGGTGGTTGGTTGCTATATACATTGTTGATCTGAGAGAATACAAAGAGGAAATGGGATGTGGATGGGGTATAAAGCTGGCTGGTGCATGGAAACTCGGAAGCAGGGGAACGAGGGAAGAGATTAGTCAGCTCAATAGCATAGGAATGTTTTAGTCAAAACTCATTAATTCTTACATTTTGAGTGTATGAGATAATGTGACAACTAAATCCAGACGGAGGGATTACCAGCTAATAAACTTGATCTGATATACCAATCATACATCTAGTGGGATTTAACAGATTAGAGATTAGAATCCTTTTACCCATGTGTCATAGCCAAGCATGATTGATGGTGAATTACCATTTTTAACTAGAACAAAGTAGGATAGGTGGATTCATATTAATTATGAAATCATGAACCTCATAGAATTTTGAAAGACCATGTTAGTTCATGTACACCATGTCTATGTGAAGTTCATGATATTCTTTAGGGTATCAGAAAAATCCACTTTTTCACCAACACAGTAATAGTAATACCTATAAATGAATATGATTTATAACCTTATGTTCTTTTTCATTATCCTTAAATGAATATGATTTATAACCTTTTTCCTCAGTTCCTATTCCTAATTTGCACTTCCTTTTACAGATCGAGAAGATAAGAAATCCATCAAGCAAACCACAGTCACAACCGTAACGCAGTTTCAAGATGACAACTAAACCCTTGTCCTTTGACCATTTCTGCTTAGCATAAGAAACATAAGCCTCCTGCTCCACCAGTTACCAGAGTTGTACTTATACCCTACTTTGATATGGAGCCTTCTTTCTTTCTCCTCCCTTATGTCCTTTTTCATTATCCTTAAACGAATATGATTTGTAACCTTTCCTCAGTTCCTATTCCTAATTTGTACTTCCTTTTACAGATACCAGAGTTGTACTTATACCCTACTTTGATATGGAGCCTACTTTCTTTCTCCTCTCTCATGTTCTTTTTAATTATCCTTAAATGAATATGATTTGTAACCTTTTTCCTCAGTTCCTATTCCTNCCCCCCCAAAGAAGCTATTCTACATATATGTTTGGTCACTTCTTAAGACTTCAAAATTACACCTACAAGTAATTTAATAATTTAATACTCTTCGATATCTCACCTTACAGTAATATATACTTAATAGTTAATATTACAATTCAAAAATATATAAATGGCCATAATGCCAATTGCTATATTTTCTTAATCACATACAACATTGAGCTTTATCTTCTTATTTAAGAAAGTATTCCCTTTACACCAAAAAAAAGAAAAGAAAAATAAACCACTAGTATAATTATATTTGTTTTTTTGAATAAGAAAAAAATTATTAATAAAAAGAAACCAAATTAACACTAACTAAGAGGACAAGAAATCCTCAGAAAATGAAAACTAAAGCAATATTTTTTCTTCCAACTTTCCTCCATTTTTATCATAAAAGGTGAGCCCTATACAAAAAATAAAGGAAAAATTTCACTGAGGTATATTGAGGTATGACCAAAATACACATAGGTATACCGAGGTTTTGGAAAATACTTTGAGGTATACTAAGGTATGTAATTGAGTGTAAACCATATATCTGGTGACCGGATTTATGAAGTTACGAAATTGTCCTTACTAAAATGTCAGAAAAATCCCTCCAATCGACACACATGATATCTACGACATAATAACAAAGATGCAAAACTTCAAACATCGTACAATCACTCTTTCTAATGTAAGAAAAATTCCCTCCAATTGATGTATACTAAGGGCATATTTGACATAAAATCACTATCGTTCGTTATAACTTGTGCCACGTTACCATCCGGTGATCGGATGTTGGTTGGACTATAACTCATCGTATTTTTTTCTAATTTAGTATACCTCAACGTATTTTCCAAAACCTCGGTATATCTATGTGTATTTTGGCCATACCTTAGTATACCTCAATGAAATTTTTCCAAAAATAAAAGAATAAATGTTTAGTACGAGCATTTCTACCCCCCTAGACGGGAGTCCCTTTGAAGGCATTGGGGAATGTTGATATTGATGTTGAGGAGCAACATATATATTGGGGAGGGAAGAAACAGAGGAGTCATCTAACTAAACGGAATAAGGGGGGTATAAGCGTACAAAATGGTCATATACTAATAAATATTTTCTAACAAAGCTACAATAAGGTGTGACATTGAAAAGAACAAGAAAGATATAGGTCAATTTGAAATTTTCTAACATGTAAGTGGTTTTTGGAATTGATCCAAACATGTAAAGTGAGTTTGGGAAACAAGCTCTTTTCATCAACCCTAAGTTATACTATCTACTTTCTGGTGGAATGTGGATAATGGTGGTATCATGGGTATACCCTTGGACATGCTAAGAAACTACGGTAAAAACTAGTTTAAATACAACATTAAAGTTTATACCACTTAACAAATCCATATGTGAGCTTTAGCATCTGAAGTAAATAACTGGACTGAGATAACAAATAAAATTGGCAGTCAAGCTGTACTATGAGTCAAAGACGGAAAACTTAGCAGTGGACAGTTGAAAAACCTGAAATTCTTTTCACCAGAACCCACTAGCACTAGCTAACTCTGAGGGTCAGCTGCCACATACCTGTTCAAGCAATGAAAAAATCTCCTGTTAAATTAAACAGACCACGGATTACACAATTTTTAACTTTAATAAGGGATGAATATAATAGCATCACATTTTTGAAGCCAAGTTATTGATATTTAAAGCCCAAAGCTTCTGCCTATGATGGGTCTAGAGTCTAGACTCAAATCCGGACTCAAAAGTACTACATATTAGTGTTACCTCAACAATGGTAGAGAAATATGCAAACAGCAATAATCAGCATGAGTAAATCCATAATCTCGGAAGGCTACCAATGGATCATAGTCATATACAATTTGTCCATGGATCTACCTACACAAACAAAGATTAATTCAAATTAGAATGGGGTAAAATCATGACACAAATAATGGAGTTGATCATTGCACATACATCCATCTAGTTGAATTACGCTGTAGGTGTCCCCTCATTGTTCCAAATTGAGAAATCTCCGTCAATTAAAGAAAATCTGAAGATGCCTAATCACTTGTGTTAACATATATACAACAGAAAAAAGACGATAAATTCCCCTCAACAACAAGAACCTGTTTTCATTACTAGAAACATATAACAGCCCAAGGATATAAGGAAGGAAGTATCCTCAGCTACCATTTCGCATTTTCAGTGGAGATGAAGAATTAAACAAGGTCATCTGAACAAATGAATTTCTCATGATGCTAAACCACCTCAAACCTGTTTACTGACTTGTAGCATTTTCTCTCTTGAGATAAAGAATTAGCACAGCCTAATCTCCACAAGCTAGCGCACACGATAGAGATAACATAGTCAAAGATTAATGTAACTAATCAAGAAACAGACTAATTACAAAACATGTGACCACATGGTATAACAAACATGGAACCAAGTAAACTTAGCGCATAACTACAAGTTCATAAATCAACAACGTTCAACTTTGAAATCTCGTCTCAGTAATCTAACTTCACTGCTCTGGATTGGTAGATAATTTTGTTTTTTTTCCGAGTGGTCATGAAGTCAAAAATAGATTATTCTGTTTTGTTGGAGAGCGCACCACAAAATGGTGACATCAAACTATATACCATAATACATAGTACATACCCATCTATGTGCGAGCTTGCAGACACCGGCCTCCCCATTCCCCCAACCATCAGTGCCTACACGGCAAAGAACAAAGTAAGACCTGCATAAATACACACAAGTAATCAAGAAATCTTCATTAAACCTCCAAATAGGCTGATCATAAAAGCACTACCATGAGGCACAAACACACCATAGATTCAGGAGGGAACATACACCAATTGAGGCCACAGGCTCTGAAACTTGAACAAAAGCCAGTATGGTAACGATAGGCTAGCATACAGAGTAGACTGTCATGATGTTTTCCACACAACCAAAATGCCACAGTGAAATCTCATAAACTAAAGCTCACTGGCAGTAACAAACTAACAATCATGTACCATGCTGAACAGCTGTTTTGTGTATGCCAGCAGATCATCAGATTAAGCATTAAAGTGCAGAACTGCAATAAAGCTGCAAAAATAATTGTAAAAAAAAATCAGTATTTTAGGGAAGCACTAACAATTATCTGTAAACTATCATTATGGGAACTCATAGTCATAGGAGATAGTGGCAGACATTACAAGCTAAAAGTATCTCCTCAGGATTCCACTAAGAATCACTCTTCAACCAACATAAGACTATAACAGAACGAATATAGGTAAGATACAAACAGAAATTCACCATCTTAGAATGAAGCATGCTTGATCAGCATGACCAGCCTATCTGGGATAAATAGTATGGTTATCTTAAGGAAAGTGTCATTTGATGTCAAAATTAAAAAGACAAGAAACAACACATGAATGGCTGGGAAAAAGAAGTAGATCTCACTCCATAATTTGCTCGTCCAGAGGAATACATCCAAGCAAAGCACCATAAGAAGGTTCCAGTCTCTGATTAAAATGTCTGTCATCTTTAAACTCCTGTGCTGACAAACTAGTTGAGAGACTACAACCTGTTTGTCATTAGCTGCTTCACAGGGAATACAAGAAGATGCAAATATTTCATCTTCATCTTTCTTGTGCTAAATAGCAGTCTTTCTCATTTCACCACATACTTCACAATTCAACTAAGCTAAGGCAGTTGCTCCAGAAGTTCTTGATCTAAGTTAGCATGTACATTCAAAAAGTAGAGGCTGGATCCAATACCGAAGGCAAACCATCCACCATACTCACTTGTCTTCTTAGCTTAACAATGTGAGCTTGTACCTATCACATATCACAGAAGTATCAAAAATAAGTAACGAGCTGTCAATCAAGTCCTATTTACGAATCCTAAGCTATAAACAATAAGTAAAATGTCTATGAATTAATTAGAACTCTGAAATACACAATCAAGTAGATAAGAATTCATGTCTTAGACCTATATTGCCTTCATAATTTGTGAAAAAGAATGAAACCCACCACAAACACAATGATTATTGAAGCATCGCTGGATCTATGGGCAAGCCTAACTATCCAAGGATGCAATAGTAGTCTATTTATATTACTTTCCCTCAACCAAGTCCCTTTTCACAATCATACAAGAAGATATTGATTATTCCAGCGAAGAAAGCAAGGTGCGGGCGACATGGTGAAAAGGGCTCACCTCCTGAATTCCAAGCAAAGCAGAGAGGGAGAAAAGAGTTTTGAGAAAATCTTAGAAAAGTAAATAACTTACCTGGCCACGCAGGAGCAGACAGTAATGAATCTGCAAGTTATTTTCTTTCAGCTTGTCTTTCATCCAATTCAATTAGTCAGACAAACTATGAATTTTTTATTATCTATAACCCACTCAACAAGTGAGAGTATGAAACTTCTATGTTATTTACATTTGGTTTCCCCTATTTTGTTTTCCAATAAAAATACAAGAAGCAGCAAATGCTAAGGAAGAAAAGTACTTCTCTTTAATAAAGAATTCTACACCTTTCTAATGAAGCACAGAGAAGCATATAATATCCATCTAATAGGTATTCAAGATGAACAGAGCATAAGCAATATGCCATCCAAATGCTAAAAGTAGAGTATGATCCAAACGGGTTTAAATTGGGATTTGCAATGGAAAAAATTCAAGAAATTAAAAAGAGAGAAAAGTGAAATCCAAATCCTGCAAGAAACATTGCACACACCATTGAGCCTTCAAAGCATAATCAATTTAATCACGCCAGAAACATTAGAAGCATCATTATTCTAAGCATGTTAAATATACAACCAACTAAGATAAGAAAATGATAATTTGCAATATTGATTATGCCATTTCACTATCTGATTATATATGAACAAAATTTTCCTTCAGTTATTTCTCTCCCACTCTCAAGTCTCAATTGAAACCGTAAAAGTATGTAATTAGTTGTGAATACATTAAGCGAAATCACCAACAAATTGAAAAAATAAAAACTGACTTGCGTGGAATTAGTTATTTTATTAGATCAAATTAGTGTAACATATCACAAGCAAAAGTTAATCAATAATAAACTAAACTTTAAAGAAAGTATAGGTGTTGTACCAAATCTCAAAATAGGATTTAGATCAAAGATAAGTCCCTGACCTAGTATCAGAAATCTTTAATGTAAATTCAAAAACCTTGAATAGTTGACTGAGTGATCATAGGTGGATCTTGGCATTTGATCTGGTCATTTCATCCAGCTTCTGTAAAAGCACAACTTCTCAAAACAAAATAAAATCAAAACAATGTTGATAAGACTTTCGTTGTTGTCTTCTATTGTCCGTCTCATAAAACTAATAGATTTACGTCGAGGGGAAGAAATTGATAATAAAGTAACAGAAATGGCAAAAGCTTCATAGTACATAAAGTTGAGCATCAAAGAAGGGGGGGAAAAAAACATGATTACCAAAAACGTGTACCGCTTTATGA
>BSSO01005301.1:0-13308 GCA_030267885.1 Mesembryanthemum crystallinum | reverse complement strand
CTCACATTCTAATATTTTATTCTATTTCAATTTTTCTTCCTCTCTCACACATAGTTGAAGGGCATAAATGGAACATTCAACCAATTGAAACTTGCATTAAACTCCGCATCCAAAATGGTTTGGTAACGTATGACCAGGACGGAGGGAGTACTTATTATTAAGTATAGGAGAGAAAGCATAGGGTAAAACATATAGTCAATTTTGTTGAATAATTTTATAATTTCAATAGGTTTGGACAACAATATCCATAAGTAAACAATTCCAATAGTATATTTCTCATTTTTTATTTCAACATTTTTCTTTTTTTTAAGTAGTGTTGATAAGGAGCACTTTTAAAGCTGCAATGTATGGCTTCAATTATTACTCAAATTGATTCATATAGGTGTTTTTGCAGAAATTTAAACCCATAACCTAATGTGTAAATCATAACTTGTTTACCAGTAGGCTAAATATTTCTTGAATTTCAATATCAGAAATTAATTCTCACACGCCTCTAACATTTTCTTATCTAAAAATATCTAATTTGAGCCTAAAGCGTGGGCTGATAATAACAACAATTATAAGTTTTTAGAATTTACATTGAGACATGAAAATGGATATATTATCCTAAACATGTGTATACCTCTATTTCTACTCTATATTAAAGAAAAAAAGAATTAAATAAAAAAGTTGTTCACACGAATGCGCGCGTATAAGAATGTGCCACACTTCCTACATTCTCTCCAAGGCTGAAAATTCTTCCCCGCTAAAAAGTAGTGCCCTTCACTTCCTTCCTTAGCACAAGATCCCATAATAGATTAACAACAATGGGTGACCAAAACACTACTACTAGCACTGAATCCATCATCATGGCTTCCCTCTCCACCCTCTCCTCCACCCAACTCTCCACCCTTTGCCACTCTCTCTCCACCACCTTCCACCGCCACCGCTACCGCCTCGCCTCCCTCCTCTCATCCCCGGTCCTCTTCACCCACACCCTCGACCACCTCTACTCCCTCTCCCTCTCCCAGAAATCCCTCCTCATCGCCCGCCACCTCCTCTCCCTCCTCCACCTCCTCGCCCCCTCCTTCCCCTCCTCCGCCACGTCGCCATCACTCACCTCCTCAGTCCGCCTCCGGGACCTGGATTCCGTACTCCTCCTCTTGTTCTTCTGCGAGGTCCGCCAGCACTGCCCTAGAGCGCTAGAAACCTCGCCAGCACACTGGCATGACATCCTGAGAAATTACTGCTCTGATACCATGTTAAAACTCTCTGGCCTTACCCCTACGTCGACAGAAGTCTTGGGGGCTTTTGTCGACGTAGTGGTCAAGTGCAGGAGGTTTGTCACCTCCAAGGGGTGCGGCGTGGCTGAGGCGGCCGGAAGGGAAGTACCTGCATCGGTGGCAGCCGTGGTGGCGCTTCCATCGGTGGAGGTGGAAGGTGGTGGCGGCGTTGAATGTGTGATTTGTAAGGAGGAGATGAGAGAAGGGAGGGATGTGTGTGAGCTGCCTTGTCACCACTTGTTCCACTGGATATGTGTCTTGCCTTGGCTTAGAAAGAGGAACACGTGTCCTTGCTGTAGATTCCGGCTACCGACCGATGACGTGTACGGCGAGATCCAACGGCTGTGGGAGGCTGTTGTCAAGGCTAGCCGTCAACACTACAGTGGGGATCAATGTACCTGATCATTAATGGTATCCATCAGGATATATACAAGGATTTGTGTGGGTCCGTCGTACGTACGTCCCCATCTTTAACCCCATGTAATTTATTACTGATTTGCGTTGTACAGCTGCAATATAATCTGAGCCACCGAAAGATACAAAGACTGGAACATTTTGCAAGGTGCAGAATAATCTGTTGAGGTTTTGGGAGTTAAAGTGACAATAACTTAATCAAAAGTATGGGTACAAACTACAAAGTGTTAATTCTGAGACAAAAGGTAAGAAAAGTTGAGGTATTATTAGTAGTTTATAAAGAAATGCTAGATTTTACTTTGGAATGGTGCTGAATCATTCCCCTGATGTATGCTTTTAGTAAAGTTGTTGCATGATTCCATTGACAATCAATCAATAATAGTTCACTAACTTAGCATTTAAGGCTTTGTGTAGACATCAATGGATCCAATGTTTACTGTGTTTCTACTCCTTAGCTACTCAATCCCATGATTGTAAGTCAGCAACTGACAGCACTACCTACAGGACTGTAAGAGGATTCTACAATTGGCCCAACATAAATTTATCCTTGGACGGGTTTGACAAAGGTGATATGAAGATTTACGGTTTGGCAAGTGGTTTTTGGGTTGGCTTTGTCATTTTTGACTTGTTTGATCAAGTCCACCAGCTAAAAGTTGTTTGGCAGTAGCTAATTTGGATTGGTTTTTGACATCACATACGCCAACTTTGCAAAATAACCATACGCCAACTTTGCAAAATAACCATTGTTATCGTCAAACCAACTAATGCAATTAGTCAACATCTATTCGCTATCGGCCAACTTTCAATAGCCAATATCACTGCCATAATATTGGTTAAGAGTATAGAAAAGTGATCAGTTATTCACACTTCCTTGTGGTGGATCCAAAGCTCATATAATCTGAGCCTAAAGTCTAATCATATATGAGTATTGAGACATTCACTCGTTTGGTTTATACAGGAGCAAGTTCTTAGAAGATGTTCTCTTCCTCAATTTGCCAAACTTTTGTGTCCAAACAACCCATCACAAATTCTGCATTTTTTTTTTTCATACAAACCAAACAACCTCCACAATCCACATGTTGAAGCACGCCATAATATGCCCATTGTGATCAATTATTCAATTTCTATGTCCCAACGGGGAATCAATTATTCACATTCACTAGTATTGTATAAAAAGATCCAGATTATTCATCCAGTAACAGGGGGAGAAAAAAGGCCCAAAATTTACATTAAATGATGGAAGCATTAATCATATAGAGAACAATGTCAAGTTATCACATTAGCAAAAGGAATCGATCAATTCAATATGTATGATAACTCTTGTATTTATTGATGCATTTCCCTGGTGTGGACAAGAGTAATCAACTAATTATGTAGTGTTTCAAATAACTAAGCACTCAATAATGATTAGCTCATAATGAAACCAAAACATTACGAGTGTTCGGCAAGAAGCACGAATGTTACAAACTTCTGAGCATCATAGAAAACAATAGGTGAGGTTGCATCGTGCAAGACCATACCGGTGATTAGAGCCAGAGAGCTTCCCAACATTGAGAACATACGAGTGATGTATATTCAGAGTTAGTTTTCGGAAAGCTCTTTGCCACGCTTTGCAGCTGCCACTACAGCATTCATTAAGGTGCCACGAAACCCACATCTCTCCAGCTCATGAATGCCAGCAATAGTTGTGCCTCCAGGTGATGCAACATCATCTTTGAGCTGAGCAGGATGCTTTCCACTTTTAACAGCCATGGTTGCTGCTCCAAGAACCTGCACAGCGCACATCCACCATGGAACATAAACTTCTTAACTTTTAAATACAGAAACAGTAAGTTAAGCGTCAAAGCAAGAAAAAAGAGGAATTAGGCTACATCTGGCTATCCTTCAGTTTCCTTTTCCCTTGGCTTTTTAGGGTTAGCTCCCCTACATGAACTACTAGGGGTTCTGGTAGTGAGAAGCCGTTATGCCTAGCTTCCAGGGTTTTGAAATTCTTTTTCACAAATCTCTTTTTCCCCTCCTCCCTCTTCCTTCCCTTCTTTCTCCCCCTAGAGCTTCTAAGAAGCCCAAATAAGACTAGAAACTGAAGCTCTTTATTAGAGTTTCTATTTCTAGCACCATTTTAGCTTCTTGGAAGCTCTTGAGGAGGAAGAAGTGAAGGAGGATGAGGAAGGGCAAGAGAGATTTGTGAAGGAGAAGCTCAAAATCCTATGCACTTGGCCAAATAGCCTCATAGTAAAACGAAAGTGATTGGTGAAGCAATATAGGCAATAAAATGCTAGAGCAGATCAGAGAAGTGAAATAGTGTGTCAAACTCCAGAGATGTCAAGGTCAGAGGAACAGTGGAAAAAGTGACAAACTTACAGTTTGAGACGCTAGACCCAAGGCAAGATCTCGAGGCAGACCGGCAGCAACTCCCCCATCAGCCAAGGCTTCTATAGCCAAAAATATATATGCTGGTCCGCTGCCACTGCAATCCCAAGGGCAAATAAGATTCAATTAGCAGAGAATTCATAGAACAAACCTCCATATGTCACAGGTATATGTTTGTTAACACTAACACAGGCCTTCTAGCATGACATATGGCATATGCTACGCATATACAAACCTCATAACCCATGGAAAACATATGCAATAATACAGTCTAATCCAACATACCTAAGTCCAGTAACTGCATCAAACAACTTCTCCTGAGCTCTCCAGACCTTGCCAATTGCTCCAAATAATCTTTCTATTAGATTACCATCATCTTCAGTTGCTGCTGCACCCAAACCTATCACTGAAAAATTGAAAGTTTAGCAAACAAGTAAACAAGTGCAATTTTAGCGTATGACTGGAATTGATAGCAATCACAAACCAGCGACAAACTTATGGAGCAGACATAATTTTTCGAAAATAAAATAAAAATGGAAGGACCATCATAAATTGCATACACATGTAACAGATTTGAGAGGTGAGTCAGAGAAAATAATTAAACATGAAAAGAGTTTATTAGTTTTCTTATATGCCTGTGGTGCTAACAATTAAACAAATAGACCTTCTCTAGGGCCGAGTCAGGTTTCCAATACCGAGATTTCTCAAGAGTAAGGTTGACCAAAGAGACCCCATAGTAGCCCCATAAGGCTTTTTCTAACACCCTAACATCAGATTCACCTCCATGATTTTGATGTTTGAGCTTCAAATATGACCTAAAAGGAAGGGTTACTAAAAGCTTTCGAGAATATAATTTGAATACCTTGTCTTGGGACCTCCCAGACACCCAATTTTCATGTGTTATAGTCTTTGAATTGGACTCTATTTGGTGCGAATTGGATTTTAGAACATTGAGATTTTAAGGGAACAAGTCAACCGAAGACCCCATCTAGCTAAGAAGGTGACAATTATGATAACACTATCCCACCAACCAAAAACTTCAAGAGTATGTAAGGAAGATGGTCCCCTCTGTCCTACAAAGTATAAAAAGCTAAACAATGTACCCGAGGCTCAATGTATGATCCTTCGGTTCCATAATTTATGTGCATTGACTAAGCCATTTTTGAAAATATGCAACATAGCAAAGAGATGCAAATTTGATAACGAATATGAAAATAGTAACAGAATCGATAAAGTAGAAGAACAAATCAAACCTGATGAAGCCTCCCCAACAGCAGCAGGAGTATTAGGCATCACCCTAATAAAACGGCTACTCCCAGCCCATTCCTACACAAGAGGCAGAAAGAAAAACTGATAAACAAGAGTCGAGAATCTTGACAACAGTAAGCTATTGAGCATAGAGGAACAAAAGTCAGAATCACCAAAGAGAAATGGCAATAGAAGGAAATTCTGGGAACCAATGAAGAACCTGTAATCATCCCATATTATATGCCAATAGTCCATCACAACTTGTGGCACTATGGGAAAAAAAACTCCCTGCTCATGATACACTTTGAAGGATTTATTACCTGTAAGTCCTTCAGTTTCGTTCCGGCAACGACTGATACCAGCAGCTGCTTATCCGAAAGCTGTGGTCTCAACTGTATCACCACATCCTTTACTGTGCAATGTAAAGTGATGTCAGTTAAAATGAGTAAAGATGCAGTGAATTCTATTTGCACATAAAGCAAAGCATCATATGTTAAGATACAGTTATACAATGCACTTTAATAGTTTCGTTACATGGTGCACTGACGTTAACATCTTGAGCAGAGCTAATACTGAAGTAAAAAACAGAAATAGCATGAAGTAAAGACTCAAATCTATGAATGACTAAAAGCTTGGAGAAATTCAGTACCAATTTGAGGTTTTACGGAGAATACGACCACATCGCAGGCTTCAACCACCTGTAGAAATAAACATTTACCCATACTCAATAAAAATAACACCAATACAAGCAAAATTTACAACTATCAAGTACTCCTCAAATGATGATCTCACCATGTATGGGTCCCAAAAGCCAAAGCCTGGGCCTTAGGCTGTGTTGAGATTAGATTTACTACATCGAGAAATGCTAAAATTTGCAGATAGATAAAAAAAAAAAACATATAAGACAAATCATCTAACAATTGATATAGTTCATCTAATCACACCAAATCCTCAAACTCGCAATAATTCAACTGACAAATCACAATTGCACTCAAACAAACTGAATTTTAACACTGATTAGAGATCAAATTTCAATCTACGAAGCAAAGTCCGATCAATTCCACAGCTATCGACTACTTAAAAGACAGAGAACTGAGAAAAGACAATGAGAACTAGTAATCGAACCTGATGATTATGATCGAAAACCGTGACACCGAAAGACTCAAAAGCCTTACGGCGAGCGCCTAAGTGAGCAGTATGAATCCGAGAAGCAGGCAAAACGCCGGAATTAACAACTCCTCTAGCAATACTTTCGGCCATTTTTCCGGCACCGATGAACCCTACCTTGAAAGTATCGCTCGGAATTGGTGCTGCCATCGCCATTTTCGCCGGTAAGTAGTAGGGTTTTACAGTGATAGTGGAGGTTTTTGACTGAGGTGATGAAGAGCTTACACTAGTGGTTAAATTTACACGAAGAGGTTTGGGCTTATTGTAGCCGCTCAGTTGAGGTTTAATAATCAGGTGATTTTGCCACGGAGATC
Organism: Mesembryanthemum crystallinum; assembly: GCA_030267885.1. NCBI lineage: Eukaryota > Viridiplantae > Streptophyta > Magnoliopsida > Caryophyllales > Aizoaceae > Mesembryanthemum > Mesembryanthemum crystallinum. The sequence goes on along the minus strand of BSSO01005301.1, from coordinate 6,533 downwards.
AGGAAATCACGGTTCCAACAATTTCGTTGCGGGGGACGGAAATGTCCCTTAGTTTGAAGTTGAGTGAAGCTAATTTTTAAAGAGCAAGTTGAGTCCTTTATTCACGGCCACTGCTAAAGTTCTAATTGCATTTTTTTTTTTCATACAGGAATTGTTTTTTCTTTCGTTTTAGTATAAGGGTCTGTTCTTTACGTCTGGTTTTTGGAGTGCTGGAGTTGGAGAATATTGGAACTTTTTGCTGATTGTTGAAGAATGCTGGGCTTTGTTAGGATTGTTGATTTTTGTGAGTCAAAGGTGCTGAAATTTTTTTATTGTTTGATGGGAGTTGCTGGAGATTGCTGAAACTTTTTATTTATTGTTGGATTTTGCTGGAAGTTACTGGGGTTTGTTGGAGAATGTTGGGTTCCAACAAAAACAACACGAAAAGAGCAGAATGTTGGGTTCCAACAAAAACAACACGAAAAGAGCAGACCCTAAACATCAACCCATCCAGTTCCGGTGGTGTGTCAAATTCTACAAATCTACATTTCACCTTATTAAATTCCATTTCAGATCATTCAATTCAGTTCAGGCGTTTAGATTAGTAGAGTTTCTGCAATTTACTTTTTATTTCACAATTTACTATTCCGTTCAATTCAGGTATTCAGGCGAAAAGAAAGCCAAAAGCTGCAACCCCATTAGTTTCCTAATACTACCAAATTTGAATGACCAAATTGGTATATTTTCTAGTAATATGGACTTTAATTTTTTTTCCCCTTCGATGACACATACACCAACGAGTTGTAAATTTTGTAGTATAGTTTTTGCAAGGTTAACAAAATTTCTTCACTTTTTCATTTTGTAGTGTCATTTTATCCACTGCCCTCACTCCATCTCTCTTGGCAAAAAAATAGCAAGCAGAAAAAGCTTTTGTTCATTAGCAACTAGTGGTTGGTATCGAACCATTTGTTTTGAGCTTGATGTGTGGAGCATTATTAGTAGATTTTCAATGGTTATAGCATTAAGTCCAGAATCAAACCAACTTATGAAGTTGTATTTCGCTGTTGGGGGTTGGGGGGGGGGGGGGGATGGAACATCCCCTACTTTTGATCAAATCCATTTGATTGAAAGAGATCATCATCTCTCTAACCTCACTCATAAACATGCTCCAATTGATAAGTATCGCTTAAACATAACAATTCAAGTCATTGGCAACTAGGTAAGCATCATTTCAGTAGTAGAAACACTAGTCTTACAAGTGGGGCAAAAAGTGAGAAAAGTGAACAAAACAACAAGCGGAATGTCACAAACTCAATTAGAAAACCATCAGGCAAAAATTATTTCATTTATAAATCCACTTTCTAAATAGAAAGACAATTTGACAAATGAATACCTCAATGTTATAAGACTATCAAATTCCACAGAATTCTAGTACCTATCAACATAATTTCAATAAAGTTCGATAATTTCCAACAAACTCCAATTCAATTTAACAATAAACTTAAACCAAATTAAGAAAAACATTCCATCAATGTGCTACAACCTGCAACAACCTCAAGCAAACTCCATATCCGCCAATCCGAACTAAAAGAACACACCTTCACCCACTTGAACCATTTGCAGTACTTTTAGAATTTTAAGTCAAAACTCATAGCTAAGAAAGTTCTTTGAAAGCAACCTTACTTTGAGTGGCACTGGCATCATCATGCGTGACGTTGGACACGTTTGGGAAGGAAAGATTGAATTGAACAACTCCTCTCATTCGAATCATTCACTCGGCTATAAAGCGAATCTTTTCTTTATTTTACACAAAGTCATTGCCCATCAAACAAACATGCCACTAAAATAATTCTGCATTATTTTCTCCCATATGTACCACTAAAATAATTCTGCATTGTGCCACTAAAAAAAAGTTGAATAGAGTGTAGAGAGTGAAATCAATGGCGAAGTTGTTTATAAAGCAGGCAAAGCAGTACGCGGATGCGAGGCCGACGTACCCATCGGAACTGTTTGAGTTCATTGCCTCAAAAACTCCGCGCCATGACCTCGCTTGGGACGTCGGTACCGGCAGCGGCCAGGCCATTCCCCCGGTACGTTTCCTCTTTATTTCTGGCTTCATTCCCGATTATCCTTCTTTATTGAAAATTTTGTGCTATTATCGGGATCAAATGGCGAAAGAATTCAGATTGATTTTACGTTTGATCACCAATGACTTAGCAAATTGACCATGAAATGAAATTCGTCATTTTTAGAACTTTTGCGTTTGTTTTTGGGTTAAGGGTTCTTAGCTTGTTGTTATGTAAGGCATTGTGCTTTTGTTTTTAAAAGATAAGGTGAGGTGAGCTGGTCTTTCACCTCATTGAATTTCAAATCAATTCATCTCCTTCCATTAGTAGTAATTATTCCATTCGTCTCTTTTAAGGTTATATTTGGTGGTTATCAGGGTACATTTAGGGTGTCTTCATTCCACCTTAATAAAAAGAATCAAACTACGGAACTAACTTAGTAAATGAACTGTATTATTCGAGAGAAAAAGTAAATTGTAGAAATGAATCAAATACAGATTAGATAAGGTGAAATGAACAAACCTTTAGTTCAATTTTATAATTTAAGTGCCATTTATACAGTTCAGTTGAATCATTCTCAATTAAGCAGAGGAAACCTGACATGCATTACCACAGTAGAAGATGAGTAATTACACATTATTGAATACATGAAAAACATTATAGAGGATTGAAAAGTGTAGAAAGCAATTTATGTGAATACTCTATCTAGGCAATTTGATGGTGTCAAACACTCAATCACGCAGTTGTGAGACGATTATCAAATCATTACATTATTTACTCTCGAAGATTTTGTGTTTCTTGACATGTACTATGCATTTCTATCTTTGTCAATCAATTGCTCACTATTTCATTATTTCAGCTAGCCAAGATCTTCAAGAATGTGATAGGCACAGACACAAGCCCAAAGCAGCTAGAATTCGCACCAAAACTCCCCAACGTCAACTACCACATCACACCTCCCACAATGTCCATCCCTGAGCTCAACCAAACTGTTACATCCCAATCAACGGTAGACTTAGTAACGGTCGCCCAAGCAATGCACTGGTTCGACCTCCCCAAGTTCTACGAGCAAGTCAAGTGGGCACTCAAGAAGCCCAATGGGGTGATCGCGGCCTGGTGCTACACAACTCCTGAGGTGAATGCTGAAGTGGACGCGGTGTTCAACCCGTTTTACAAGGTAGATTCGAACCCGTATTGGGACGAGGCTAGGAAGTTGGTGGATGACAAGTACAAGAGTGTTGAGTTTCCGTTTGAGGCTGTGGATGGGGTGGATGGGACGGGCCCGTTTGAGTTTAAGGCGGAGACGGTGATGATGTTGAAGGATTATTTGACGTATATAAGGTCGTGGTCGGCGTACAATACGGCCAAGGAGAAGGGGGTGGAGTTGTTGACGGAGGAGGTGGTGGAGAAGTTCAAGGTTGCTTGGGGTGTTGGAGAGGATGGGAGTGAGAGTGTGAAGGTTGTGAGGTCTCCTATTTATTTGAGGATTGGCAAGGTTGGGAGCTCCTCCTAAGTGAAAAATGATGGTTTTATGTTGTTAAAAGTTAAAACTGAAGCAAATAACTCAAAAGTTTATATAATAAGGATATATCAAAATTCAAGTTCGACTCTTCTCGCCTTGTTGCATGTAAACATATTGTGCGGACTTTTATTCCTTCTATGGGCCAAAAGTGAGAAAGAATGGCGAATTTCTCATCTTCTAATAAGGTTTGGCTAAAACAATAGCCCCCAATGTAAACATATTGTGCAGACATTTGTTCCTTCAAGTAGTGTATGGTTGCTAGTGAAATTTGTCCAACTCATATTTTACATACAGTCGATCTCTTATCAGACCCCAACAAAAACATACAATAGCCCCCAACAAAAAGAATGTAGATTAATTTAACTTGATCATACTCATTCCTTTGAATCACCTGTTTTCATGCAATATGGACGCTGTATAAGCACAGTACATACAATAGAGGCTAAAAGTATGCTCACTGCAAATGTAGAACACATCGATATCACAATATACTCGATTCAAGCTTTCTCATTCATTTTCACAAGTTTTACAACACATTGTCGGCTAAAATCGCAAAACACTACAACGGTAAAACCAAATCCTTCTCTTCGACTTTTGGTTTTGAGTTTATGTTATAGAGGTTCTGAACTTACATTGTTCAACTACAAAGTATAGTTTTCCGCAACAAAAAGTTGAAAGAGAAGGATTGAGTTTTGGGATTTTAGAAAGCGATTCGTGCTGATAAAGTGTTGGAAATCTATTGAAAATGAATGAGAAATCTTTTGATTGATTATATTGTGATATTAATATTGTTCTACATTTACAATACAGGCTAATATAGCCCTTTGTACATGTAAAACAAATCAATATCACAATACAATCAATCAAAGCTTTCTCATTCATTTTCATCAGATTTTCAACACGTTATCAGCACGAATCGCTTTCTAAAATTTAAATACTACGAGGTGAAACCCTACCCTTCCCTTCTCTTTACACATCCTGTTTTCGAAAACTATGATCTAGTTGGGGAAATTCAAAACCTCTACAAGACAAACTCAAAACATAAATCAGCGGAAATAGGCTAAATCGAGGCCACCGCATTTGATGACCTCAACACTCCGAAGCTGTGACCGGCCACCATGGCCAGACGACTCTCAACCGGGCCATCCCAATCAGCGGCTCAGCCGCGTCGACGAACGGAAGAAAAAGGAGAAAAAATCAGAACCTTAGAAGTCCGCAGAGATCCAGCAAATGGGCCACCATAGCCGGTGGCTCGGCGGTCGGGCGAGTCAGCCCAGATCTGAAGAAGATAGGGAAAGATTTTTCGCTTCTAGCCCCGAACGGCCACTATGGCCGGCGGCCCAAAAGGGCCACCGACCTGCGATTCGGCCGAGAAAGAGAGATGAGATGAGCAGTGTTGGGGAAACAGCAGAGAGCAGAAGCAAGGAAGAACAAAGAGAGAGAAAAAAAATTGAGGACGTCGGTCAAAACTCAAGAGGAGGAAGATATGAGCTTCATTGTTGAGGAGATAAAAGGGTGAAAAAAAAAAAGAAAAGAAATATAGCATGATCTGAATTTCTTTTTTAAGCATAAATTGTCAAAAAAAAACCCCTTATAAGTTTCAGAGTTTTACTAAAACTCCTTTTTAAAAAAATTTGTTATAAAAACCCCTTTTAAGCACCTTAAATTTTAAAGATGCGCCCTTCCCACCCCTACCCAGTTGTTTCAGGTTAAATTTTAGGAAAAATTTCATTTTGGGTATCTGACGTTACTCCTAATTGCAATTTAGGTACTTGCCTTTTCAATATTCTCATTTTGGGTATTTGAAATTTTAAAATAAACATTACATAACTTTCGAAATCTTTTCGGTAATTTTTAGAAATTTTTTAAGAATATTTTGTTTCATGACACGTCAGCATCTTAACGGAGTTTTTGACGCCGTTAGTGAAATGACCCAGAATGAGACCATTTTTAAAATTTCAGGTACACAAAATGAGAATATTGACAAGACAAATATCCAAATTGTAATTATGCCTAACATCGGGTATCCAAAATGAAATTTTTTTCAAAAAAAAAAATAGAGTAAGCTAATATAGGGAATATCATTAGCAAGTCCTCCTCTTGAAGAATGACTTATAATGAATCTCTATAAATAATGATCTCCAGTTAAAGGGAGAGGTACAAGACAAATCGTTGATAAAAATGGTCAATGTTCTCGAAACATAATTAAGTTGAAGAGGGATTATTTCTATATATCTCTCTTTTTTGAGGGGAAAGATAAAATATATTAAATAAACGCCATACGGCATCTACAAATGAGATCAAATTCAACCAAGTAAAGATCTAAAATATCCGAATACATTCGTAAAGAAAAGCTATCTAGCACTTGAGATACGACGATTTCGAACGGCTTCCTATTGATCGCTGTTTCCCATACAGCCTTTTTGCGGAAGACCTTGCTAGAACTTTGATGAATGTCTAAATCTGATATTGTAGACCACCTCTTGAACATGACGATCCACCGTAGTACCATACGAACAAAGAAACTAAAAACGAACAGTAATCTCAAAAAGTGAGAGACAACCAGATCCAATGAATGTGTAATATCCCGATATTTTCTATATTTAATATATAGATTTATAATGATTTTTGGATATTTTAAAGGATTTGTAGAAAAATATAATCATTTGTAATATACTCCCTCCGACTCAAGTTCTCCTAGGCAAGTACCATTGGGCACCAAATTTAAGATAGTTGTGAAATGTCCAAAATACCCTTCTATTGCTTTGTTATGAACTTTGAGTGTAGCTGTGAGTTTAGCATATGATCTGTTTTGGGACACAATTATTAATGATTAGCTGTTGATTAACAATAAATAATTGCATTAGTCGAAATAATTATTAAAATTATTGAAAATATTAGTTAATAATTCTGATTAATTAATTTTTCTGGAAAAAAAAAGGAAAAAACGAAAAAAATACTTGGAG
>BSSO01005300.1:0-13309 GCA_030267885.1 Mesembryanthemum crystallinum | reverse complement strand
CCCCCCCCCCCCCCCCCCCCCCCCCCCCCCCCCCCCCCCCCTCCCCCATAAACATTCTCCATACACCTCCCATTGGAAGTGCCCTAATAGAAAGAACTTTTTATCCAGTTATGCAGCCAGACCTAGTAAAATGAATAGTCTTATATAGCAGTTTCACTTTTTAATCAAATAATGCATCATAAAATGCCCTGGCATACCTCTGAATTTCGTTGATGCCACTGCTGTCAGAAGAACTTTCAATACTTGCAAAATAGTACTGCAAATACAAAACTCGAGGTCAAGAAAACAGAAACAATTTATTCGAATGAAAACATGGCACACCTATATGTTAAGATTGTTTGCAGATGAACATCAAAACATGCCTGTCCAGTGAAGAGTTATCAACACAACTGCAAACCATGCTTAATATGTCAGCAAACAGAGGTGCATTTCTTCCACCGTCTAAACCAGGATCGCCCTCCAAATGATCATAAGCAATGAGTTTCTGTCCACAATGAATGAAGTAAGCAATAATGCAAACAAGCTAAAAGCCAGTATGAGATTATTTCCAACAGTAACCTAATTCTATCAGACTTTTGCATGCCAAATTCTAAAGCATTGCATAAGTTTAGACAGAGGACTACTGCGAGATCCGATTGAAAGTTTTATTGGCTGAACTAGGAGAAGAGATCACATACGTGGAGACAATCCAATGCCAGTTCAACAACTTTTACATTCTTTGTCTCAAATGCTAGTCGAAGTGGGTTTAAAACAAGCTCTGCTTCAGCTCCTTCTATTGTATGTCCAGCATTTGACAATGCTGCTGCAATAGAAAACTTCACCTGTTCTGGTTTCCCAGCCTGTTCATTCCCCACAGTTTTATGTCCATGAGACTCATCAGATTCCACAATTTCTTTGTCACCACCCTCATCAGAATTCTCACTGCATATAAATGAAAAGGGATTGATTGAATTATGGTATACCAGTGCAATTACAGTTGAAAAAGGATGTCAGAAGAGCATAGAAAAATAAAATATCATCATAGAAAGAAAAAGATAGTCTATGTTACTATAACTTGGGCCCAACTGGATTTCGTAGCCAAAGCAGGGAAAAAAAAGGGAAAGAGAAACCGTCTCATCCACCAAAAGTAGAAGGCAGACAAAGCCATGGAGTTAGAAAATAATTCCTTTAGATAACAAGGGTATCCGGGCTTTGCCCAACTGTTTCCACGGCCCTCAAAAAGTTAATCAAAAAAACCTCCAGTGGTCCTAAGGGGGCTCAAACTAGGGACCTATAGAATAAATGTCAGAGCTCTTACCATTGAGCTACCAGCTCAGGGTTAAGCTAAAACACAATAATCTTTCATTTAACTATGCAAGGTGGAGTCAACCGTGGAAGAACATCCACTTCAATGGTGTAAGCAGACTTTCTAGTTTCATCATCTTCATGGATAGCTAGATACGATATCTACATGTCGAAATTCTAATTGTTATCATTTACTTGATAAGGATATAACCAAGCAAGTACCCTCATCTTTTAAAGGGAGCACAAGGATCATCCCTATGAATGATGAGCAATCGTAGGCCACCTAGTGCCAAATGAAATAAAAATGTCAGGCATCAAGTAAATACCTCTACGAATTATTCGATGTTCAAGAAGCATGATAAGGCCTTGTTTCTTTCATGGTTAGTTCACCTAAAAAAGTCACACATCCCTTAAATACAAAAGTTTTCTATGTTTGGTCTACTGCAAGTAAGCACACAATAAGAACACACAACTTCTCCCACTCATCTTTTACTTCGCCTCCACAAGGGTAGTTACTGACGTACAAAATTCACTTCCTTAGCTATTTGCCATTTAGCTTCTCACAATCAACAATTTCCCCCCTTTTTTTGAATTATTTTCCCCTCTCATATTAATATGTTCAACCATTACTACTAATATTTCCAAAAACCCATCACCTCCTCCGTGTTACTAAATGTGACCCAGAAACAAAAATTCCCTAGAGATTCGATCATGAGGGAAGTCACTTCCCAATTCCATGAAGTTCAACATCTCTTGGCAAGTATGCATCAAGGAATCCAAACAAGACCTTAGTTTTTCCTGCACCCTTTAAATAATTCAGTTTAGGGTCACCAGCCATTGCATTTCTCTATACTAACCGCAAACTACCTCGATTTTTAAAACCAATACTTCTATTCCATCATCATACGTACAATACCAACATACGTAACTCCAGAATCAAAGTCATTGAAGAGCCTTCTACGCAAAATTAAACCAACAAAACACTCTTTAAGATTCAAATTGTCACCATAATGCAGTTCAAAAACAACATAACAACTCCACTACAGATCTGACCTCTTCTGTGTCACTTCCACAGCTGCTTGAGGCTTAGCTTCCAATTGAGTTTGCTGATTCTCCTCTTTAATTCCATCTAAATAAACAAAAACCCAACAATCAAAAAAACCGAAACAACAACAAAAACCAACACAAAACCAAACAAAAATAAATTTTCTGAGTGAAGTGACAAAATGACGAACCTAGATATGACTGAATGGCAGTTTGAAGAGAGGGATACTTCTTGCCAGAACACTCCTTGAGCATAACATCAAATGCCCGAGTGACGAAACCACCGGCAGCGCCCGCCATTTCTCAGGCCGCTGCGAAAACTCGAAGATGGATTGATCTAAACAAAATCTACTTGTTCTTCTTCCAATGTACTAGAATGGAAATGAGATTTGAGTTTAACTGCAGATGAGATCAAGGGTGGGTAAAGCCGATAATTGTGAGAAATTGGAGATTGAAGTATCCCGATCCGGGAAAATGGGGACGGAGAATGAGATTCGAGCCGGAGCTCGACGTCGCCGGCGGGCGATGACGACCAGCGCCGGTGGAGGAGAGAGAGAGTCAAAGAGTGGGGAGATTCAAGGAGAGAGATCGGAGAAAGGAGAGAGAGGGAGCTTTTTGTGTTAATTTTGCTTGCTCGACAATTTTGTAACATGATCTCAGTAGTAGCATAGCACACCTGCTCATTTTCTTCTTTTTTTTTTTCTTCTTTTTTTTTTTTTAATCCTCTTCAATCAATATAAATAGTGGGTTGACATGTAATTGGATTTTGTTTAGATCATGAGATGCCACTTTTAGTTAGGAAAATGAAAATGTAGAAGTAATATTTTGTGGCCAAACTCTTAGCTATGTTTGGCAAATAGTTGTAGCTGTGAGCTGCAGATTTAGTTGTGAGCGGTAGCTGTGAGATTTATGAGCTATAGCTATGAGATTTTAGCTTCAACTTTTGGGTGAAAGTTTGCTTTGATAGTTTTCACAAAAAGAGCTTTTGGGAGCTTTTGACCCCCTCTTAAAAGCTAAATCTCTTACAGAAGCTGCTCCATCCAAACAAAGTTTTTGAGAGCTTTCATTGTTCCAAAAGCTAAAGCTACTCCCAAAAATTCTCAAAAACTGCGTGTCAACACATGCACTTAGGTATGTTTGGAAAAATTAGATGTAGCTGTGAGTTGTAGTCGTAGCTTTTACTAAAATCTTGTTTGGTAACAGATAGAAAAGAACAAGCTGCAGTTTCAAGCTGTAGCTTTTACTCAAAATTTAGTTGTCAAGTGAAAGCTACTATAAATAGCTTTCAAAAATCAGCTGTAGCTGTAGTTTTGCTAAAATCTTTGTTTGGTAGTTGAGAAAAAAAAAACAAGATGTAGCTTTTGTCCAAAAGCTAGCTTTTGGTACCAAACATAGTCTTATACTTATGTAATCGCGGAAGTGGCAAATCACCCCTCTTACTTGTAGTGTTTGTGCAATCAAATCCCCCAAGTTTCAATTGTAGCAAATTGGCTCCACAACTTTGCCAAATGACGCAAATCTATCTTCAACCCAATATTCCAACAAAAAAGTTGTCGTAATCATGACATGGCACCGGAAAAATAAATTATACATTTTATTTCATAAATACATTTGCAATACATGGAATATTCATCATTAATAAAATAAATAAATTGTAAAGATACTCTCAATTGGCCAAACAACATCTAGAAAGGTGAATGAATCTCTCCTACCCCTGCGGCCACTACACCTTCAATCCCACCCTTATTTGATCTCTAGAAGCACACCCACTAATTATAAATTATCAATATAATCCACCCATTAATATAGAAGATCACTATGAGGAATGCAATCAAACGCCATATCTAATGGTGGTACATCAATTAGTTTTAAAATTTTTGAAATTTGCCGTCAATACAACACATCAATTGAAACAATGTTATTGACAGAAAATAGCCTGCCACGGGATCGATTGACAACGAAACAAGTAAATATCGACAATGAGGGAGCAAAAGATGTGTGATTCAAGTCCACTATGTAGATGCAACGTACGAGAGAGCGTGTATGTATATGTGTGAGAGAGTTAGATCGTAAAAATATACTATATAGTATAATTGTATTAAGATATCATATTTAGTTTTAAAATAATTGTATATTAACCGTATATATAGAAATCACGATTCCGACGAAATTATTAATGATTATGGCGAAATTTCAATCGGAAAATTAATTAGGATATATTTTGATCGATAGAGGAAAGTAAGAGTAGTTAATTGCTACATTAAATAGTAAAGGAGTAAATTGCACATATCATAAGAGTCTTGGGAGTTATTTGCTAGTTTGCCCCTTATGTAACTATGTCCAGTTGGTGGAATAAAAGGTTTAAAAATACGATAAGATGTAATTCACAAAGTGAAAATATATGTAATTGGTAAATCACGTACTTTTTGTGGGATGAGTTATGATGGTTACAGAAGGAGTTAAGATTAGCAAAACCCAAATATGAGACTGATGTAGGTTAAGTTGTGGGTACTGAAAACTATTTCTGATGTTCTTCTCTCCCCTCCAAGTATCTATGTTGTCTTTGGATAGTAGTCGTCCTTACTCGTCAAGTGAGTTCTAATTTTCTCACACACATTAGTGATCTGTTTCTTACCTCACACATTGCATGTTGAATAAATTCAGACGAATGTGATTTAATGCAGTGTTAATGGCTTATGTGCACTGATGCTGCAAGCATACATGTACAAGCATGTAGCAAAAGTAGCCAACCAATGTCGACATGGTATATGCCTTTGTAATGATTCACATTTTTGTCTCATATGTCAGTGTTAAGTTGTTGTGTTTTAGGCATTTTTGTTGCTCTAAATGTGTGGTATTTCTACCTTACCAAACAAAGAAAAAAAAAATTGCTATATATAGGTGATTGAGATGTGTTTTACAAGTTTGCAAGATATATCTAATCCCAATAGACATGTGACTTGTGTTATCAGCCATGAAATCGTTGTGCTTCAGAGAAGTTATACAAAATAATTATAGATTCTCAATCCAATAATACTTAAACTATAACTGATTGAGTTGCTTTAAACACATAAGTTGGGGGCAGGGATCACTTTATCCCGCTAGCTAGGATTTTCTAGCATTCAATACAACATAGCCATAACAAAAACTTAGCATAGCATTGGGTTGGGTTTGCTCGAGTACCGACATGATCCTCTGACACGATGGCCCTCTGTTGGACTTGAATTCTGTCTGGACAAAGCTTTAACATAGCATGCCACGAGTCACTAACCTAAGTTATAATTTATTTTCTATAACTTGAATCCTGTCTGGTCATGGCCAAAGTAACTCATAAGGCACAAAAAAAATTATATAGGGGTTTTTTTTTTTTTACAAAAAGTGTATTATATAAGGGAGTTTCCCACAAAAAACCAAAAAAAAAATTATAAAGAAAATAAATTATTGGGTGCGTGGGGGCCCGCGCGTGTGTACCTCACCCAGGCTAACACGTGGCTCTCAGAAGCACTTAAATAGGTTTGAGAACTTAGGTGGTGCTCCCAAAATTTGTGCGTACGAAACGCCCCGTTAACACCAAACACACAGATTAAAAAAGAAAAAAAAAAAAAAAAAACTTGAGACTAAAGACACTGCCTTTTTGTACCTGAAACTGAAGGGGAGTTTGTATAATAATTCACATTCCCATCTCCCAACTCCTAGGTACCAAACGCCTGTAAAACACCCCTCCGGGCAAAGGGGAGAAGAGAGACAAAATCCAGAGTATTCAAACTGAAATTAGGCTTAAAACGAGGGAAGATGGACCCAAATCAGCTGTGCTCGATGATGAATAACTGGATATACACCATGTTAATGTACAAATGGCTGCAAATGATTTTATCTTTGAGCGAGCTTAAAAGCAGAATCACCTGCCTGCCGTCCCCCATGATCGGTGCTGAATTACAAAGGGTTACACTTGTGGGGGTATTAACTCAATTTTTATCTTGTTTAAGTTCGTTGTGTTCTCATTCAATATCATTATCAGTTGTGCTTGTGCACTTTGTTAGTATATTTGAGTTTAGATTTTTTATAGTTAAGGTGTATTCTACGCCTAAGCTTTGTATACTCTTTGCACATCTACAATTTATAATGCTATATATATGTAGAGAATGGTAATTCGGGTTGATGGGTCAGGTTTGTATTTTGTTATGTATCAGTTTTTGTGGGTAAAATCACTGAAATGTATCAAAAATCACATGAAAAGTAAGATAATTAATGACATTATACAACAAATTGGTCAAATCGTGTTAAAATTTGGGTCATTAGTATTGCCTTATTGGTTTGGTCATGTCGTGACTCGATAACTTGGTGCCGAAACCTGTGACTGTGAGCTCCATTCATATGTATACACATTATCACAGCATAGTAGCTTTCTCATTTGATATTCATATCATATGTATTTCAGATACTACTGTTTTTTTTAGCAGTCAATGATTGTAATCTTGTGGGACATAAAATGGTTTGGAGAAGCGGATGTAAAAGTTAATCACAAAAACTTGTATACACGAATGTTAAGAAAAGTCACCCATCTTCTACAAGGGAGTTAACGAATACTGTTAAGAGTCGCCCCTTTTTGTTCAAAAAAGCCATCCTTGTCCTTGTTTTGTTTAGCAAAGTCATCAATTTCTTGTAGAAAGTCACCCTAATGTATGCTGGTATACACTAGTTGTGGTATCTGTTCTTGGATAAAATTGTTTGATTCAATAGATACTCTAACCATCTCAACTTATATCTATCTACTGCAATTTGCAAATCTATCCTTTTGCAGCTTCAGGTTCCTAGTTCTGACAGCTAGTAGAATTTTCTATCAAAGTTAATGAATTTTATATAAAAATGTTTTCGACCTTGAGTTTTCTAATTCAGAGCTGCTAAACTTTGCAAATTTGGGGTTAAATGTGAAGGAATTGGGGCGAGAAAAGAAAATGAAGATGGAACTTCTTACTCTCAGAAGGTTGTACTTCATCAGAGAATCTATGCTTCTTATCTCGTCTCTAAACTGACTTAACTAATATAATGCCGAGGGAAGTGCATGTACTGTACTGGCCACTCATAAAGTTTGGAAATAAGCCAACTAGAGGTAGTAGAGGGGCTAACAGCGTTCCTATTACATCTGGATTCTGGCAACATTATGTTTCTGCGACTTCAATTTCTGACCTGAAGTCTACAGAGTATCATTTTGATATTCATTTCTTTGTCCTTAAAAACTAGTAGTAAAATTTCATTGTGAAATGGTGATATAACTCATGGATCTCCTTGTTGCTACTGTTGCTCATTGTGCATGCGACTTGATAACGAGTAATATGATCGTGTGACTAGAGCTAGCTCTCCTCTTATTCACAAAAATGGATATGTTGGCTTGTCAGCAATTTTGTACAGGCATGTTTAGTTGGATTCTGAGCATTCATTAGCTATGTCCCATTGGTTGCCATTTCACAGCATCACATAAAAGCCTTTATTTCTATCTTGACTTCTTTGACTTTGGTTATTCTATTACTTTTATAGTACCTGATCATTAATCTTCTAATAGACATGCGATTAGTTACCGTGTTTGGATTAAAGCAGGGAAAATTAACAGTTTTGACTGACCTGCAGGTCACAATCTTTCATTTGTTGAAACTGATCTGCAGCAATTCCTTCAATTGGTTGCTTTTTGACTCTGCGTGCAGCCTACTTTGCTTCACCCTGGTTGTTTTCTAGGATGAGGAATTTGTTGCTGCAAGGACTTAGAAGGCAAGATCTATTTGGTCAAAGCATGTTGTTTTGGTAAAAGACCAATCATATATATTCATATAAGTTAACTGACTGCCAAATGCATGCTTGCAAATCTAGTTTTTGGCCCCCTCGAATTTGTAAAGCAAAGGATTTTCTGTAACGATCTACAGTTCCTGCTGTATTAGGATTTTCCATAGGCGCATTTCTATTTTCCTGTGGAATATGCTAATCCTAATTGGCTTCTAAGATAATTAACTGACATATGAAGATTGATTTGGTTTCAGATTGAAGCTCGTCTTGTTTAACCTTTTCTTTTAATCCCAAGGAACTCAGAATCTGCTCATCAGCTCAATGGTATCACACTCGGCTTTTTCGTTACTAGACTGTTCATCATATCTGAGCCATTGTTCTGTTTGTTGACACCCATGTCTAGCTTTGAGGCTCCCACTTGGTTCACATGCTGTTGTTTCTACTAGCCAAAACTTATCATGATAATAAAGGGTATTAACTAACTCATAGAGTATCATACTAGCATCTTGTAGCAAGTTGACAACATAACAATAGGATTTCAATAAACTAGCTAAAATTATTTGATCTACACAGTCAAGATTCGTAGTTTAAGTTGGACTATTACAAGTGCCAGATGTATGTGAGGATTAATTTAATATCTAAATAGTTAGAAATTAGAAATTGAAGACTGCAATAAAGTGATGAGCTGATCAGTCTGACAAGCAAATGCAGGCACTGATTTCTTCTACTATAGTATTCCACCATATAATATCTAGTAATAATAATGTGACTGTTTGAGCCCATTTTTAGGACAAGTTTGGATTTAAGAATTACGTTGCGAAGTCAATGGCTAATAGTTTAAATTAGTACCCTCTAGTTATAGTTATAAATAGCTAGGATGGATAAAGTTGTAACTAAATCTTCACAATCTATCTACATTCATGGCTTTGACACGAGGTTGTACAGGTCCTTATTATGTGCTTCTCTGGCTAGCAACTTCTCTGGTTTTAGCTTCAGCAGATCAATCATGTGGAGTAAGTCCCTTTCTCTATTTTCTTTACACATAGCTTATATATGTATATGACTGCATTTCTCTGTTGAAAAAGCATCTCTACTGATTTAATTAAGCTAAGGTTGCATAACATCTTAGCCTCTCTAAAGCTTGTTTGCAACAGATTTTGTTGTTATTGTTATCGTGTACATGATGCCTATTGGACTGATGGTATGAACATTGATTAGTTTTGGCTACGGAGTTGATCATAAATTATAATATGTCATCTTATCCAGTTTCCGTTTGGTTTCTTAGTTGCCGGGACAAGATCAAGATAAGTGGATAAACCATGGGGGAGACTTGGAAAACCGGAGATACGCCTCAAAAGAAACCAAGATCAGCCCCAGAACAGCTCCAAACCTGCAACTGAAGTGGAAATTTGAAGCAGAAAGTTACACAACAGCAACACCAGCTATTTACGAGGGGACCCTCTACTTCGCTAGCTTTGATGGAAATGTTTACGCCATCAAGGAATCTGATGGATCTCTTGTGTGGAAGCAGAACGTGCACCAGTTGACAGGGTTCAATGCGACCGGGCCCCTTTTCAAGTTAGTGCTGTCAAGAACAACTCCGACGATAGCTGGCGATTTGGTGATTGTTGGGATATATGGCCCTTCTGTTATTCTTGGTCTTAGAAGAGATACTGGGGAGCTTGTGTGGCTAACTCAACTTGATAGCCATCCTAACAGCCTCATTACCATGTCAGGAACTTACTACAACGGGTACGTATGGTTTCCATCTACTTCACTAACAAGTATGGCTAGATAAATAAACTATTTTTTGCAACATTTTTCTGCAATATATGAGACTAAACAAACCGCGGTATCATTATAGTTGGAGTTACTTAACTGAGATATCTAGCAAAAGGAGCCATAAAGTGGATAAATTGGAGGTTTGATTCCAAGTTTTGATACCGCCCTCGAGAATTTTAGCAACTAAGCTAGCTGATATTTTTCAGATATCTTGCGATCTTACTTTTTAATAGAAGGTACCATAATAGTATTTAGTGTCACTTTGTCACTTGGGATCAATTTTGCCTACCTACATATCCTTGTTTGACCTGAAAAGTTAGCAATACAGTTGGCTGGTGGAAGAGAAAGGCTTTTATTTTTTTTGTTGTTTCATGTATCAAACTTAATATTAGAAAGTAAATTTGTTTACAATGTATCGTTGAGGTTATAATGAGCTCTTAAACTTGATAAAAAAAAAATTATACCTTCAAAACAAGAAATAGAGTGAGCATGTATTTAAATGTCTATTGAATATATACAACCCAAGAGGTGTTGGCCCACCGGTAAACAAGCTTTAGCTTATACACCAGGTCACAGGTTCGAGCCTCCTGGGGAGCACCTACATGAATAGGAGCACCTACATGAATTTATTCGTGGAATACCCGAGGCCGTGCGTTAGGAGGTGTGTCATTAATGTGTTACACAAATGACAAACTTAATCAGTCACCACATTCAAGTAATTCCTTTTTGATCTGGTAATACTAATTCCTTTTCATGAATCCCCCACATTTCATTTGAAATAAACATATCCTACATATTACCTCCATTTCATCATGATTGACGTAAGTTTCATGATGTTATTGAGATCCGTGAGATGATATATCATCTAGCATTATAATGAACATCTAGTAAGGGATTTGAGATCCGATCTAACTAGTACTAAACCCAATTTTATAAGGTTTTGGATATCACCTAAGTCAACTCTTAGACAATATTCAATTAAACTGTTGCTTGTTATGGTAGAGAGAGCTAATAAACAAACGTCAAACTTAAGCAAAAAGATTAAGAAATAAAACCCATCATCAACAAATGCAATAATATAGATTACTAGCTAACCTCTTGTTCTAATGTTTGAAATTGAAACACATATACTCATTCTGTGTTCAGGTTTGATTTCTCCCTTCCTCAATATGTACTGTATTCTCCTTTAAGCCTTCAATGGAAATGAAATAATAGTAACAATAGTTTAATCTTGTACGTACAGGGCATTCTACGTAGGAGTATCCTCTCTTGAAGAGCTAGTTAGCATAGACAAATGTTGCACCTTTCGTGGTAGCCTTGCCAAACTAGATGCTCAGACAGGCAAAATCCTATGGCAAACCTACATGCTTCCGGACAACCAAGGCGAGCGTGGTGGGTACTCAGGCGCTGCCATATGGGGGAGCAGCCCTTCCATCGATGAACGTAGAAACCTCATCTACATAGCCACCGGGAATATGTACTCAGCCCCGAAAGAAATCGAGGAATGCCAAGAGAGAGAGAACAATCAGACTGCTCCAACCCAACCGGATAAGTGTATTGAGCCTGATAACCATTCAAACTCGATTTTGGCTCTGGAATTGGACACTGGCAAAATTAAGTGGTTCCATCAGCTAGGTGGATACGATGTGTGGTTCGCTAAATGCATGAACCTTTCCACCCCGGATTGTCCGCCTGGTCCGAACCCGGATGCTGATTTTGGGGAAGCACCAATGTTGTTGAGTGCGTGTGTGAATGGAGCTAAGAGGGATCTTGCTGTTGCTGTTCAGAAGAGTGGCTTTGCTTGGGCTTTGGATCGTGACACTGGTGATCTCATTTGGTCTACGGTATGCTCTTTGACACTTTTCGTTTTTGTTATACTACCTTATAGGTAATTTTGGACCAAAGTACTGGTAGTAAGTACCCGTGTGGCCAAGTTTTTACCGACTTCTATTTTTCCTGCTCATATTCCTCTTTCACCGTTGCCCCATCTTCCTCCACTTTTAACTTCTAAGAAGTTAAATTAGGGCTAGAAGTAGAGCTCCATTTTAGAGCTTTCACTTCTTGGCCCATCTCAACATTTTGGAAATTAAAAGTGGCGGAAGAGGGGGTGGTAAAGGAGCCATATGAGGGGATAAGCCAAAAAAGGCTAAGGAAATTTTCTAACAAAGTAAACAATATCATGCGCAAAAACTTTTGTGAGACGGACCAATGCACACCCGTCTCACGTGCTAGTGGATCAATCGTGCACGTCACTTGTGTAACTAACCCATGCATGTGTGGAGCACGCATCTATGAGACGGGTGTCCACCTGTTTCAAATGAGACATCTTTTTTCTCTTCCTTTTTGGTAATAGGAGTACCATAGTTTGTTTAAGAATTGCTTCTCTATGTGTGGAGATTTAATTAATCTTCTTTGATTCATGTTCAACTGATGATTTTGCAGGAGGCTGGACCAGGGGGCCTAAAGGGAGGTGGCATTTGGGGAGCGGCCACGGATGAAAAGAGGGTATACACTAACGTAGCCAACAGCGAGGCTAAGAATTTCACTCTCAAGCCCTCTAACAAAACCACGACAGCCGGAGGATGGGTGGCGATGGAGGCTTCGACGGGCAAAATCTTGTGGTCCACGGCGAGTCCTAGCAATGCTAGCGCTTTTGGTCCTGTAACGGTCGCCAATGGTGTGGTGTTTGGTGGGACATATGATACTGAAGGAACTATATATGCAATGGATGCCAAGACCGGTGTTATTTTGTGGTCATATCAAACCGGATCCAATGTGTATGGGGGTGCATCTGTTGGCAATGGATGTGTCTATGTTGGAAATGGATACTGGACTGCTGGGAAGTCAATATTTGCATTCTGTATTTGATGAATTGATGGCCATAGAACTAATATCAATTCAGGAAATATCAGATCAGAAAAAAAGTTATCTAGAATCAGAAGAACGAATGTAATCTAACTTGATGCCACTTTGCTTCTCGATAAATAAAGCTATTGTGGACTTGTAAAAATTAGGCTAAAAGTATTTTGTGATCAATTAGTATTTTTCAAGAGATCTGAACAATAGCTTGAATGATGGAAGTTTATCTGTTTTTGTTTACGATAAATAGAAGTCTGTTGGGTTACTAAATAAAAGGAGTTGTAACTCAAGAAACAGTTTAAAAAGTAATGCTCAAAGACACTTAAGAGAGGTACTTTCAAAACTTCTAATCAAAATACAAAATTACATTCACTTGTAGAGTTAAAGCACAATTTCATCTAAGAGACAAAACAATGCCCCATTAAAAATGAAAATATAACTCAAAGAGATCGTAGCTAAAGACACTTCAAGGTTATAGCTTGCAACACCCATATGATCCCCACACGTACCACACATATACCAAAGATAACCTTTAAACTAGTTTGTATCCCGTGCGATGCACGGA
>BSSO01005299.1:0-13311 GCA_030267885.1 Mesembryanthemum crystallinum | reverse complement strand
AAAGTTTTTTTTATTGCATCTTCAATTGATTTGTTTACTTGTGATTTACTTTTTTCTTTTTCTTTTTTTCTTTTTTTTTGGGTCCAATTTACGTATCCCCGTATCCTAAAATTTTAGGAATTGCAGTATCCCGTATCGGTATCCGTACCCGTACTCGTATCCGTATCCGTACCCGTGCAACCTAGGTAATAGGTCGTCTCAACTCTCAAGTGAAATACTAATGGTAGAAGAATTTTAGTGTAACAAATAAAATGTTTATTTACTTGTCACCAACAATGACGTAAGTACATGTAATTGCATACATAGCTTCCATTTGGTCTCAACAGTTGGAAGACTGAACGGGGGTGCGAATGCGTAGACAAACGGGTAAAGATTATTCATCAGGAATGGAAAGAAAAAAGCCCCAACACAGTTGTGATTCCTTTGCCTTCCCAATATTCTCTCTCTACCCCCTTGTAGTCATAGACTACCCCTATAGGCTTATTAGGCTAAAGCTAAATTAAGAATGACAACGGATTAGATCCGGATTAGATGGATACGTGATAAACCTTTTAGCAATTTACTTTTTCTCGAACATATTATGGCTATTCAGATCATTAAGTTCAATTATTCAATGTCATCCAATAAAAGTATACCGTGCCTAACTATCAAATATGCTATTACATAGTTATATACACCCAGTATCAAGACCTTAATGTTAACCACCAATACGCATGGTGCATTCGTTTCGCCTGAAACTACCTAAACTGAACGAATGAACTGAACTGATGAATAGTAATATGTGAGAGATCAGAGAAAGTGAGTTGTAGGAATTAAATTGAACTGAACTGAATGATCTAAACTAAACTAAAATGAACCGAACGACCCGAAATGTAATTCGACAAGTTTAAATGATCTTAGGGGTATGCTTGACAGAACTAGCTGTAGTTGCGAGTTGTAGCTTCATAAAATTAAATTAGTTGAAATGAGAACAAAATAGTTGAAATGCTTTGAAATAGTAATAAATTAGTTGTAGATGTAACTGTAACTGCCAAGTGAAAGTTAGTATGGATATCTTCCAAAACTTAGTTGTAACTGTAACTCTTGACTCTCAAATGTTTGCTACCCGAGAGGAAAAAATAAAAAGTTGCAAGTTTCAAATTGTACCTTTTACTTAAACTCCGCACCAGCTCGGTTTGTTAACGTTTACTCAGGACAGAGGGAGTAGTATACTTAAAATAATGCACACCAGCCATAAGTGAACCTTAAAGATGCTCAAAGTCATTTTTCAAAATTTGTCTTGTGGGATACTAAAAACCAATCCAACCAACCACTTAGGCTATATTTGGGAAAACTAGATATATATGCGAGTTGTAGCTGCCTAAAAAAAGTTGAAAATAAAAGAGAATAATGAAAAGTTGCTTTAAAATGATAATAAATTAGCTCAATTGTAGTTGCTAAGTAAAAGCTAATATTGTACTATTGTAGCTTCACAACATTAGTTATAGCTGCTTACTCAAAAGCCAACTGTTACTACCAAATATAGCATTATACCATTTTAAATGGTGGACTTAAATCAACTACCTTATCAACCTCGACTACATTTTCATCTATCAGCTAGTTTTTAATTCTATTAACAAACAGTTTATCTGACTATTTTCATCTTTTAGTTCTCATCTTAAACTTTTTCACCTAATTTTAAGAAACTATTCCAAAAAGTTTTTCACAAAAATTACCTTTCCAACTATTTTGTCACTCCTTTACAATTACTTCGAATAAAATTTGACATCAAAAGCTAGAGCAAAAGCTACTACTTGCCTTTGTTCTTTTTTCTCTCATCTTAGATTTGTTTCTCTCATCTTAGATTTGAAACAATAGCCACCGTTACCACTAATTTTGACAAAAATAGCCTTAATCAAATATCTCTATAACCCAACCTCATAGTTGGGATAAATGAGTTAATTTCTTTTAACTAATTTTCCATCTTAATTACCTTCCTGATGCCCTACAGGATGAGATTTGTTCTTGCAACAGTAGCAATACATCATCCCTATTATAGTTTCCTCCCAAATACAAAAAAGAAAAGTTTAATTAGAGGCACCAGTGAAATGGCAGTGAAATCCTCAGTGCCACTGCAACTGCAAGAAAAGAGAGCAAATAGAGAGAGAAAGAGAGATAGATAGAAAGAAAGAGCATTCATCGGGAAGGCAAGTTTTTTTTTTTAGTACCCCTCAACCTTCACACTCTCTCTCTCTCTCTCCTCTCTCTCACTCATCCTCTGCATTTCATCGCGTGCGCTCTGCTCATAATCTCTCCACAACCAAACAAAAAATCTTTCCTTTCTCAGTTTTTTTCTCTCTCTTTCTGAATATGAAGCAGTAGTAATTGCTTTTGCTGTTAACAATCAGAGAGATATAGAAACTCAATCAAGCAACAACAAGAAAAGAAAAAGAAAAAAAAAAAGAAAAAAAGAGGAAAACCCAGAACACAAAATTTGCTGAATTTCTGATTAGTTTTTATATCTCAACTCAAAGGTGGTTCCTTTAAAAAGGGCTCAAAAGAGAAAGAAAGAAAGAAAGAAAAGATTAAAGCAGCAGCATCAGCTATCTCTATATTGCAGTGGTAGCAGCATCAGAGAGTGAAGCAGAGTATTAAGAGAGAGAGAGAGTAATGAGAGGATGACGACAACTATCACTTAATAAAAACCAGTGGGTTTTTCTTAGGATTTTTGCTGTAAAAAGCCTGGTTCTTGTGTAAGCTTGAAACCCGGGAGCCCCATCTGCCCCTTTTTGCTTTGATTTCTAGAGAGAGAAAGAGAAAAAGGAGAGAGGCAAATAGTGAGCATAAAAAGACTAGACAGATTGTTGGTTTTAGCAATGGTTCATCTTCTGCTTCTGTTATTTTACTACTACTACTGAAAGAAACAAAGAGAGAGAAAGAGAGAACAAAAACAGAGAGATTTTTGTTGTGTTTTTGAGGAGAGAGAAATGGAAGGAGGTGGGAATAGTAGTAGTTCATCATGTATGATGATGGAAAATAATGGATTATACCCTATGATTATGATTCCTCCTGGCCTTGGCCTTTCTCATCATCATCATCAACATCACCATCAAAATCATGATAATCACATCAACATCAACATCAACAACAACAACAACAACAACAACAAACAGCATCATCATCATCATCAACAACATCAACAACTTGGCTATTCTTCTTCTTCTTCAGCTGCTGTTGTTGCTGGTTCTGGGTGTTATGATCTCATGGATATGGAGACACAAAACACTAACAACAGCAACTGCAACAACAACAACAACAACAGCAACAGCAATGGAAGTCTTAAGGCTAAGATTATGGCTCATCCTCACTACCCTCGCCTCTTATCTGCCTATGTTAACTGTCAAAAGGTGAGGACTTTTAACCCCCATCCTTCTCAAAATCCCTAAAGTTTTGGTCTTTTCTCTCTCCTCTGCTCTGATTTCATGTCATTTTCACAAGATCTGAGAAAACCCCAAGAAAACTTACTTGGGTAATTTCACAGTGTTTTTAGGGTGTTTGATAATTTGTCTCAACTCTCAACAGAGAGCTGAAATGATCAAAACCAAAAAATCCCACTTCAGAAACTCTTAAATGTAAAAAAAATCACAAGAAAAAAATAAAAATAAAAACCCACTTGGATTTTTTTATGGGGGTTTTCGATAACTTCTCTAGAAAAAATCCAAAAGACCCACCCAAAAAAAAAAAAAAAAGAAAAAGAAAAACTTAGCTATGCTAGTTTCTACGGGGTTTGAGGTGGGATGTTTATAAGGTGTTTGATAATTTGTCTGAACTGAATACTTGATGAATTTTTGGGCTGAGTGCAGGTGGGAGCGCCACCGGAAGTGGTGGCGAGGCTGGAGGAGGCGGCGGCGATGGCGATAGGTCAGGGTGGTGGAAGAGGTGGTGGAGGGGTGGTGGGATATTTAGGTGAAGATCCTGCTTTGGATCAGTTTATGGAAGCTTATTGTGAGATGCTTACCAAATATGAGCAAGAATTAACCAAGCCTTTCAAAGAAGCTATGGTTTTCCTTTCAAGGATTGAGTGCCAGTTTAAAGCCCTAACCCTTTCTTCCTCATCAGACTCTCCCTCTTCTGGTGATGATCTTTCCTCATTATTCATCCTTCCTTCTCTTTCTCTCTCTACTTTTCTCTCTCTCTCTCTCTCTACTGTGTTTGCTTGTGGCATGTTATTTGCAAGGAAGGTCCCTTTCAATTGGATTTGTGTAGTAGTAACTTTGCATTTGTATTGGTGTTTTTATTATATTTGCATGTGCATGTTTCCAAGATGAGATCTTGGAATTATACAAATCCTTTCTCTTTCACCCATAATGGATCTCCCCCAATCTTTGCATAATTGGTTCTTGTTTATTTTATGTGTTCTTGGAAATAGGGTTTCTACATGGGCCATATTGATGGTTAATTATGATCTTTTTTTTTTTTAAATATATTTGTAGATGATATCTATGTTGATCTTTTCTCCATTTTGGTTTATTTCATTTTGATAATGAATCCCAAGGGTTTGTATGTTCTTTTTCTCTATGCAGAAACTATCCCACGATAAGAACATTCTAATGGGGTTTCTTAATTGTTTGTTGCCTAACTGTTTTGTCCCATGAATTGATTTTGTACCTTTTTATATTACAAAGGAGTGTTAAGGTTTAGGTATATATGTCTATGTATTACACTGAGGTGAAATTTTTCTGGAATTGTTTTCCTTCTATCAATATTAAGCTACCATTTTCATAGTATTTCATGCCCTGGAAAGGCATCTTCTTGTTTTGAGATCTTAATATCTAATTTATGTTGGTACATTAGGCCTTTAATCCATGTTTTATTCTAGCACGAAGCGAGGGTAAAAGCGTTCAAACATAATTTAATTTGTTTATTTAACTTTTTATTCAAAAAACCGTACACTGAATTTATGTTATTTGTAGTTTGCAACTTGGTTGTGGTTTAAAATTACAGTTTGGTTTTTTGTAGTAGCATGTTGTATCTCAAGGTCTACAAACTTTACTGCCCTTTTTTTCTCCATATTCTTTGTCTAGGCTGTAACAACATGACTGATTGGCTCTCTCCTTCAACACCCCTCCCCAAATTATTGAGGTGAAACTACTTTTTGTTCATTGAACCATGCCTTCGTGTCATCCCTCGAAGTGGAGGCAAACATACTTTGGTGGATTCAGGAATTTATTGACTGATAAATATGTGTTTTATATATGTTGCTGCATGATCTTCTTCTATTTTCTTTGCCAGCTAGTATCTATAGTATTGGTCCTTTTCTCTTTCGTGGTCTTCATCGAGGTGGATTGATGAGTAGCCTCTTGGTTATGTTGTTTCCTCATGTGGCCGTTGATCCTTATGAATGTGTAATGCAGAGATTATATGTTGTTGTCTGAACATTTGAAGTGTGCTTTTTTGAATGGAAAAACTCAAATTATTTACCATCAACTTGTAATTGTTTACTCAGCTGAATAATTAAATAAAATTTACGATAATTATCTCTTTCCATGTTATGAATAAACCTTATTAGACTGTACTTTTTGAGGTGTGCCATGTGAAGTATAGGAAAACTAGAGGATCAACTGGGGATGAAATAGCGGTTGAAAGATAATTTAAACACTTAGGGAGAGTGAGACTCTTGTAGATTTTTGTATTCTCTTTTAAGCTTTGTCTGTTATTTATGGATGAAGGGAGTGATCCAAGGATTGGAGAAGATAGAAAGAAGGCTGATGAGGCAAGAAGTCTCAAATGCTTTCCTCGAAATCTCCTAGTTTGAAGAGATACAAGTTAATTATGTGAACTGCAATTTTTTTTTTGGGTCAGAAACTCTGAACCATCATTATCATGGTCATGCAGTTCCCACCCTTCACCGTTGGTAGGGTTTGGGAGGTAGAGATGTATTCATACTTTCTCATACTAGTTATTTGCTTCTCTGATCAACTAATTAAGCTATTTGTATAGGGCTAATGGCTCTTTACTATACCTAAAAAATAGTATAGGACTAATGGCTCACATTTCAGTTGAAGAGACTTTTAGAAGTAAATAAAATGATGTTTCATGCTTGTTTGGCAAAATCATGGATGAAGGTAAGGAAGGGAGAAGGTGTAGAGAAGAAGAGGTTGATGGGGCATGATGTTAAATGAAGATTTTGAGGGACTTAGGATCCTGTCGTTCACCTGTCGTTTCATTTAGGAGAGATGTTTGCCTTCTCGTCTGTCTTTCTGATTAATCTCTCGATAACACAAATTCAACAAATGATATGATAAAATTCCATTTAAGAGAGGGTTCAATAGTACCAGTTATCTAGTCACTAATACAGAAAGAGTGGGGGCATTTCATGACCAGTCTATTAGGAATTACAATTCATGCACATTCGCTGCATGGTAGATGTTTGGCTTTTCATTTGTAAATGGCACCTAATCTATCATTCATCTCTGAGAATCTTAGGATAGTTTTGTATTTGAGTGGGAAAGGCTTCCTCAATTATTTGTATGGACAGCCACACTTTGATTTTTCTTCCCTTAGAACATAGAAAAGGGACTCTTTTAGGTGTAACTCACAAATAAGTCCATATTCTGATTGATAGATGTTCTCTATAGGTCATTGTTCATACTGTCCTGTTTGGCAGTCTCAGGACTCAATTTATGTCACTTCCCAACTCTGGTGGGGGCATGGAATAAAGTGCACTTATAGGTCTGAAAGTAGCTAGCCTCTGATAAGGCCATTGCCCATTGGAATCTAATCACATCCATGCCACATCATCCCTAGACACTAACGGAAAGCTCGATTTATTTCACTTACTGTTAGAAGATTACTCAAGCAGGCTTTTCGGTCATATATAGCGCTCAATGTGATCTTTAGATGTGTTTTTTAGTATACATAACGCATAAATTTTGTGTCGGCAGCTTGTGGTGATGCTGCTGATAGGAATGGATCGTCTGAGGAAGACATTGATGTAAACAACAACTTTATTGATCCTTCAGCAGAAGACAGGGAACTGAAAGGCCAGCTGCTGCGCAAGTATAGTGGATATTTGGGGAGTTTGAGGCAGGAGTTCTTGAAGAAGAGGAAGAAGGGAAAGCTTCCGAAGGAAGCGAGGCAGCAATTGCTAGATTGGTGGAGCAGGCACTACAAATGGCCATATCCATCGGTATGTCGTGTTCCTCTTAACTTCTCAATTAGTTCAGTTCAGTGCCATGCAGTTGAATTAAACAGGATCTTAATAAGTTATTACTGTCGTGGATTAAAGTTGCTTTTCTGTGATACAATGCATAGAGCTAGGTTGATCGTCTTTCATGGTGGCTTTGGATTAAAGCCACAAAAGCCATCATGATTATAGATGAATAGGCACTCTTGTTCACTTATCAGTCACTCTTTCAATGGTCCGCATTAAGTGTTTATAAACAATTACAGTATAGAAAAAGATTCTTTCAAGTTAAATGTGTTGAAGTGTATGATTGATAGGACATTGATGGTGGCATGATTTTTGCGCACAGCTTAGTTCCTTCTTGTCACACTCTCTGTATGTGTTTTCATTGTGTTGTACAATTATCCAAATGTTGTGCAACTTGGTAGTATCAGTTTAGCCAAACTATTTGGAAACTATCACCTCAACCCCCAAACAACTTGTATACTTGATTAGTACCTCCTGCTAATCATTTGATATTAGCTTGAATTATCCAGTGTGCCATGAAGAACAATCCGAGCGAGATTTCAGTTAGGAAAACTCAATGGTGACGTCATATTATCGGGTTGGCTATATGTAAACATTCTCTATCCTATTGCTATGTGCGAATTAAACAATTCACATATCTTGATTCTAGTTTCACTTTCCTAGGGCATCCCCATCATATGAGTCAGTCCTCCTTCAGGTTCATTTACCATCTGTTCGTGTCAGATTGTTCAAAAGCTCGGTGGAAGCTTTGTCATATGGATTATGAGAATCAACCAACTCATCCAAAAGCTTAATCTGGTTTACGGCTGGACTAATGGTTTTGTACCGTGTTTGATTACGCAGCCCTCTTTGCTTGCCATGAGTGTATAGATGATGTTACCTAGACGGATTCCCTATTTGTTCTCTCAAATCCAAGATTTTCAGTAGATGCTACGTAGACTTGTGACATTAATCGCACAAATTTAACCTGTGTTTCTCAATTCAATGTCGTCTTAATAACTTTTACGCTTTGGTTGAACTTTGTTTTCTACAACACAGGAGTCTCAAAAGCTGGCCCTAGCAGAGTCAACGGGGCTGGACCAGAAACAGATAAACAACTGGTTTATCAACCAAAGAAAACGGCACTGGAAGCCCTCGGAAGACATGCAGTTTGTGGTGATGGACGCTGCTGCTCACGCTCACGGCCATACGCATCCCCACTACAATTACATGGACAATGTCCTAGGCAATCCTTTCCCTATGGATGTCTCCCCTACGCTTATGTGACCTCATCATCATCGTCAAGGATTATTAACAGTATTGGTCGATGATATGTTGTTATGCCTAAGGTCTATGGTACCACTGGATAATATTGCTCATTATTATCACTAGAGCTAGCTAGTTTAACACTAATTAAGTGTCTACATAAATATTACATATATATAGTATAAGATAGAAGCTAGAGATAGATCTTTCATTTTGGTTGGCTCTTCGAGCTCTGAATGTTGTAGCGATGCGAATGAATTTGAAGTAATATGTCCAGATTTTTAGTGCAAGTCTTGTAAAAGCAAGCAATTTTCTCTGTGGTCTGTGTGGCAGATGTGATCAGATCGGATTGTAAGAATACCAATGTGAGCTTTGAAGCATATATATATGATCATGTTATTATATTTTGGCTGAAACCATCATTTGAGATATTGTTTAATTTTAGTGCACTAGTAGCTAGTGTAAATAGAAAGAGTAAATGAGAGATAACACAGTGTCTATTGATATAACCCCACTCCATTTTGCTGCAGGACATTTTCTGAAAATTATCTTAATGCCTCCCAGGCTGGCCTTTGAAGGTTTAATCATTTCAACTTACCAGTTTTGCATCTATTCGGTTCAACCCAATAATTTACTTTTTATCTCACATTTACTATTTACTCAGTATACATTTAGTTCAGTCCAATTCAATTCATATCCAGAGCCATGTTTATAAAACTATTTATTTTATTCTTTTTCCCTTATTATTAATATCAAAAATATATAGTTTGGTTGTTCTTTTATTGCTTGAAATCTAGTTGTCATTACTTATTAGGTAGTGTTTCTTTTGGGAGGGTAAATATTTTAAGCTCTAAACTACTATACTCGTGAAACTTGATACTTATTTTCATATTCTTTAACAATTAACAAGTTACTGAATTCGAAAATTTTAAAATGAGTCAATCCCAACTTATCTGTAAATTCCATCACAAAACTCAATTGTAATATGTGGAGACCAAGAAGAGCAATATTCTTCGCCTTTCATAATACTCCTTGTTGTGTAGTAATATGTAAACTTTATATTACTAACTCAAGAGGTGTTTGATCCACTATAAACAAGTTTTAGGATTCAAATCTATTGGGTAGCACCTTCACGAATTTCAGGAATTTATTCGTGCAATACTCAAGGATGTAGAAGTTCTTCCCTTCCGACACCAATTAGAAAAGAATTTGCGTGTAAATAGTAATAGGATCTAGATGACTGATGACATAATGTTCCTTGTTGCATTTAGACGACGACGATATTGCAGCAGGCTTACTGCAATGCTTTCTTAAGTGCAACTAGATTAGGTTAGACGAGCATTTTTGTTGTATATTACTACTATAAGAAGTGTTTCAGTCTATTTCATGCCAAAATGATGAAAAGTAGCTAAGCTTACCCAGACATTATCTGGACCACTGCAGCTATATCACCTATTTTAGGGTTTAACATCTTAGAAAGATTATACCCCAACCTTGTGGTAAAAAAAACTCATCTGTATTGACATATGTTTCTCATTTGAACTAATAAATGAATAAATGGTTACAAATATGAATTCCAACTTCTTCAGAGGTGGATAAATGATAAGGTGTTTGGTTGACGTAATTTGTGAAAGTGATGGGGAAAGTAACTTATCTAACGGTATTTTTAATCCCTTCTTGGTAAATGGATTTTCTGTAGAAAGTTCTACTTCTTAATATTAACCAAACATTATGAAATGAAGTTTTAATCAATATAAAATATTTTATTTTTTTAAAAAATTAGAACTTTTCAAAGTAAACCAAACGATCACTAGATGTATGGTTTGTATAGGGCATTCGGGTTGTGACCCACCAATGTTAATTGAAGACCATATATTACTAGTCCAATCCTTGGCAGTTAATTGTTGGATCGGAGGCCCACATTATATTATAGCCACCAACATAGATGTCATCTATGTTAGTGGGCTGAGTAGCTGATTGGTACTCACCAAGACAAAATGGGTTACTTTTTACTTGTGGGCCTGTTATCCATGCATTGCCTATGGGCCTGTTATCCCTTCGTTTCGTGAAAATGTTAAACAAAATTCTTTTTGAGTTTTTATGTAAATATTAATATTGACCAAAATAGGGAAAAAATAAATAAAAATAAACCATTGCAATTACTTATTTACCTCCACTATACTACCATCTTATAAGCCAAAAACAGTTCACCCACCACAATAAAGTAGGGGTGAAATGGATTATAAGACTCTTTTTCTAACTCTTATTGATCCTTGTGCAAACTGATTTTGTTAACGTTTTCATGAGATGGAGGGAGTACTACTATGACAATATACAAATCTACTCACTCATTTACTAATGAAAGTTATACATTATGTTTTGGTACGTTTATAAATGAAAAATACACTTCTAATTTTTGCAAAAAGTTTCTCTTGAATGTAGTAAATTACCTTAAATTTAAAGAATCAATAGGTCACTATCACTTTTACATCCACTATAAAATACGGACAATTTGACCTTTTTCTTCACTTTTTAAATATTATGTCAAATAGTAAGTGTCACCTATTCGCGAAATAGTGAACCGAGTGAGTAGAATTTCTTCATTTCTTTGTGCAAATAATTGGTACTCTTCCAAAGGACGACGTTCTTCAGAATTGTGCATCTCTCTCATATCAAGGGATTTAATCTTTTTCAAATTGCATGATTAAGAATTATGATTAATTCAGTACTTTTTTTGGCATTATCATTTATATTTGTGCTGCCAAAACTTCAAAATGGTCCTCTCAGTGAAGTACTATTAGTACTAGTACTGTATTATTATTCTAGTGGGTGAGCCATTGCCATCAAAAACTAAGTTACACCAACTAATTATCAATAGCAGCTTAATACTCCATATTAAAGGTTAATTGGGAACATAGTACGACACTTTTTATTGTTACGATTTTGGGGTTATGACTGGTGAGCCATTGCCATTAAAATGAATTTTCTTTTTCTTTTTATTTATATGTATATGTATATGTATATTGTTTATCCATTTTGAAATAAATGTCATTTATATTATAGGTTGAGTAACAGTCTCAAATAGCAATATAAATAAGGGAGGAGAATCGATCCAAAGATTAATAGACTACTTTTTGGAACACACTATATGGGTATTATGGGGGACATGGGAGCCCTAGAGTTGGCTTTTGAGTCTCCAATATATTTGATAATCTTAGGTTTCAAGAACAAAACTATGGTTGAATTTCAAATTGTGGCATTAAGATAGGCTCATGATGTGGGCATCGGGGGTCTAATTTCTACGCCATCCTTGTTCACTAGGAGTCTCGATATATAAAATTTCAATTATTCTATATAGATGGTCCGAACATGCCTCATGCTAAGGCTATAACCTTCGAAAATAGGTTGTGTAGGTGATCTCATTGCCAAGGTATTTTATTCAATATCAATCATATGGAGCATGAGCCTGATTCCTAGAAAATTCTTTGTGGGAAAACTTGACTAGCACGTGGGAGGATTTGAACAAGCCCAATTTAAAGACTAAATACCCAAGAAATTTTGCCTCCTTGAGATCTCGAAACAATGCTCTTGTGTTTTTTCAAAATGTGAATATTGCAAATCACCATATCCTTCTTATCACACACTATTAAGTTTCTAATTATTATTACGTACACATTACACACTAAACCATGTTTCTCACCATCAGATTTTGCCTCCTTATTTTTTTTTTCTTTTCTTATTTAAATGCGTGTCATACTTACAAGAGTTTAATTTAATTAATTTCTTCTCAAACAGTACCACATTTTATTATTTCAAGTATCAGGCTTCATACAAGTTTTTGTACAAAATAATTTGGTTTTTGTCATGAGAGTTACTCCCAAATCTCACAATGAAAATTACAGTATAATTTATGAGTAGTAAAAAAAAACTCGCCCAAAAAACTCGGCCATTTTAGAGAGAGAGAGAGAGAGAGAATGTTGTGTGTTTCGCACAAAATGCAGTGGAATTAGGCAAATCCTGGGATTGTCTCCTGATAGATGACATGATGTCCCATGATTTTGCAGGAGACCAGCATTTCTATTCAACCAGCATGTGCCCATCATCAAAACACAGCCACGGTCCTCTAGCTTTTTCTTGTTTTGGTTGATTTCAAATTACTATAAACAGCCCTCTAATTATTGGCTTTATTCTTTTTTATTTGTATCAATAATCTCTGTAATTTATCACAATGTTAAATGATGAAATCATTAGTGAGTATTAGTATTATTAAAGCTATATTATGTTGAAGTTATTCTTGTTAATAGTTATTATTGATGGTTGATTTTTGCTAAAGTTTGTTAATTTTTGTTATTTCCTATGGTTTTTGGTGATTCTTTGTTGATTTTTTTTTGGCTTAAATCAACAAAATTAACAAGAGTTGAACGGAACCTAACAGTAGATAACAAAATCACTACAAATTATCCAATATTTCTTGTTTTTCTTAGTTTTCTGCCTTCCTACTCCCAATCGATTTTCAAATTTGCCAACAATGAAAACTAGATGAATTATTACTTGTGGCCGTTGGTTGGTTCACTTTGGGAAATTACACTTTAACTTGAATTATGTTCATTAATTAATAACTCATTGAAAAATGCTGAAACCAAAGTGGTTTGGTTACCAATAAAGAAGCAACTTTCTAAAAAAAAAAAATTCTTCACTAGTTACTTACTCAGTTACTCCTTGTCCATTTTAATCTCAAGAAAATTTCGCATTTGTTCAAGTACGAGTCTTTTTGTTAGTATGATTGGTGACACAAAACTCAATATTGTACTCCCTCCGTCTCGAAATTAACTTTCAAAAACTAGGAGGGAACAAGATTTTAGGTGAGTTTTTTT
>BSSO01005298.1:0-13311 GCA_030267885.1 Mesembryanthemum crystallinum | reverse complement strand
ATTATTATTATTATTATTATTATTATTAGAAAAATTTGTCAGAAAACACCTTTTAAAATATGATTTTTTTTATGTAGCCATCTTATATAATTTTTTTTTTTAACAAAACCACCTTATAAAATATTTTCGATTAAATCCAGCCACCTTAACCTCTTTTTCGGCTAAAAAATAAAATGAACTGACCGAATTACCCTTATATTTTGCTACTTCTGTAGATTAAATGAACCACATGCAAGTTATATGAGGGTAGTTTGGTCAGTTCACTTTGTTTTTTGGCCGGAAAAGAGGTTAAGGTGGTTGGACTTGATCGAAATTATTTTATAAGGTGGTTTTGCTTAAAAAAAAAATTATATAAGGTAGCTGCATAAAAAGTCATATTTTATAAGGTGGTTTCTGACAAATTTTTCTTATTATTATTATTATTATTAATAGTATTATTATTATTATTATTTATTAATTTATTTAGGATAAATTTATATAAATAAATAAGCAAATAATAATAATAATAATAATAATAATAATAATAATAATAATAATAATAATAATAATAATAATAATAATAATAATATGCAATGAATTGAACTGATCGGAATTGAAATGAACTGAATATAAGATAAAATAAGGTGAAGTGAACACAGCCTTAATAAGATTTTAGCGGCTTTAGATAGTCTAGTTACATTGGCCTAATTATTTTAAATACAAAGGTATAATGTAGAATTTTAAAATAAAAAGTTACTCATTATTTATAACTTGTAAGAATACAAGGACACCATGAGAAAAATTCTAATATTTTATTAAAGAAACAACATATCTAATGGACATTATTAAAACACCTTTAATCACAGTCTACACAATATACACTGCAAGTTAGCCAAGTTAGCCTATGATGGAAGGCTATGATTGTTGGCGACAATTAGCCAAGATTAGGGCCTATGTTTTATTGACTTCAGGAACTTGTGCAAATTTGGATTCGGAAAGAGAGTGGAAATGAGCGTGCAGTGTTTACCATCATAATACTTATTTGCTTTTGCCCCTAAAAACAACGACGTGGGCATGCCAGTCACACTCATCATCATCTTCATCACCTTCTTAGTTCTTCTAATCACCATCCATCTCCAAATAAAAGGAAATTCAACCCCCACAAATAAAAGGAAATTCAACCCCCACCATGGGGTTATTATCTAAAGAATTCTAACATATTGCTGACCTTATCCAATGTTGCACACTTTTTTTTTTTCCGATAATAAAAGTTCAATTTATTAAAATAGGATATGAGCATAAGTTCGTTACACCAATAAATATAGTCAAAATTCAAGAACCCATGAGAATACTCCCGGTAAACACCACTAAGCTCGTTATATTTTTTCCCAATATAATATATTTCCTCCGTCCCACTCAAACGTTTCCAAGATTCGAAAATCTTTGACTATGACAAATATTTTATTGGTTTACAAATGTTTAAGTGGGACGGAGGGACATATACAAAAGGAAATTCAAACCCCACCATCAGAGTAATATGCTGTTCATATGCAACTGATGAATTATAGTATGATGACTCTTTTCACGGTGCTATAAAACAATTTAAAAGTGACATCAGTGAGAGTTTTTCAAATTTACTGATGGCTTTTAAAAATTATTTGAGTGATTCATATACACCCTACTTATCATGACAAGATTGTATTTGTATAGATGAATTTGCGACATACTATATTTGCCCTTGTCATAAGAGTAAGTCTATTATGGACTTGATACTAATTATCATTTAGTTCAATTCAATTGAGGATAGTTAAGTTAAGATCATGAGTACTAGTTTAGCTTAGTTTATTTATATCTTGTAACGGTTTTTTCATAAACACACTTCAAATCTTATGAGTTTCACAATATTGTTTGTTAGGGTTTCAACCGCAATAGAAGTATAATTAGTAACATATACATAAGAAAATAAGCACAAATATATATATGAAAAAATTGTCAGAAACCACCTTTTAAAAGTCAAGTTTTTTATCGAGCCATCTTATATAATTTTTTTTAAACAAACACAAACTGACCGTTTTGCCCCCACACTTTCTACATGTGATCCACTGAAGGCTAATTACCTCAATTATGTTTTCTTTTCTCTTACCACGTAACAAAAGGCCAGAAAGACATGATAAAATCACCGGGGATGAGAGAACACACAAAATGATTGACATAATTAACCTTAAGTGAAGCACGTGCAGAAGGTGTGAAGGCAAAATGGTCAATTCACGTTGTTTTTTTGCCGGAAAAAATCATAAGGTGGTGCAGGTAGGAAAAAGTAAAAGTTAAGGTGGTTTTGTTTAAAAAAAAAAATTTATATAAAATGGCTCGATAAAAAACTCGACTTTTAAAGGTTGGTTTCTGACAATTATATATATATATATATATATGAAAAACCTCTCTTCAACTAGCGTTGGGGAAAACTACACACCTAAATACTAACATCTTTGTTTCCTCTAACTTGTAATTGACGACCAACCACAAATTGCAGCTTTTTGTGGTGCTCAGGCTTTGTATCTCATCCAGGGCGCACATTTCAACTGTTCCTAAATGTCTTTATATATAAGCTAGAAAAATAATAATTTCACAAAAACTACCCAATTACTAAACATCTTGTCAAAACACTATTACTTGATAAACAAATAATCTAACAAATATTATACCAAATAATCTTCAAAAATATAGTCTATTCTTTTCCCAAAGCACAAAAATACAATTGACGTGGATCCCAACAAATTTAGGTGATGTAAAAAACAAGCTTCTGTGTATTGAAGTTTTTAGGAAATTACCTTCTTAAACTAATCGTTGAATTTTCAAGAAATCATACTTGAATCACATCCTAGAATCACCATTCGAGATTTCAATTGCTCAAAAAGAAATTCTATGTCACAACCCAAGTAATTTTATCAAACTTTTCTCATTTCAATGGCCATATTTCTCTTTGGGAAGGAGAAAAGAAGAACGTCATAGATTCTATTTTCAGATTTTACAACATATTTATAATGTCCTATTCAACATAAGTGTCAAGTAATTATTTAATACATTGTTTGGCTTGTCCATTATAGGCATATAGATTAATTTCCAAAAGGTGAAAATAAAAGAGCCTTAATTTTATTCAATTTAGTTCAGTTATAACAGTTGCAATTAACATTTGCCTCTCGAGCTCGCGATCGGGCTCGGGCTCGGACATGGGCTCGGACCGTGTTTCCAAAGACGAGTAAGAAAATCAGGACTTTGTCACGTTTGCCATGTGTCGTCAAATGATAACAGTGCAGCCAGCATGCATAAATTGCCTGGCCGCTCTATACCTAACTAAAGCCATTGTGTCATGTAATTGTGTATGAGTTTGATGAGGTGAGTCTGGCATCAGCGTGATGTCGGTTTTGTAAGGAAAAAGCAGACAAAATGGGTTCCACTACAGGCAAAGACTGTGCTGCTTTGCTTGTAGCTACTACTCATGCAGCAAAGGCAACAACCCAACAAAATAATTCAACCTTTTTAAGGGCTTTTGAGTGAGATTCTTGTGTTTCTTTTGGGGCCTAAAACCGTATTGGGGGGTTACATAATCGGGATATACGCCGTTATTGCCCAATGTTTGTTTTGGAAAGTTATGATGAGTGTGCCAATTCGATAGCTCTAAAGTTAATCCTCTTTAATTTTCAAATAAAAGTCGAATGAGACTGTCTCATAGTGAAATAAGGTCATTTATTGTTTCAGTGCAGTGAATTGAGGGTGCCAAGTATGGTAGTCTCATGGTTGTCGTCACCATCCTTAACAATGGCCTCCACCCAAGTATGGTCTTAGGGGGGAAGCGTCCAATTCCAAGGTAGATCCATGTAATCTGTAATCAGATTTGAGAAAGGAGATTAGCTAGAGAGGAGATCGAGAGACCCCTTTTCAGCATATACCCTCGTATCTTGATAGTGCGGTTAGATGTTAATTTACTTAATTATGGGCCTTGCTATTGGGTTGACCTATTAGCGTTTGTGAACCTATCCAAACATTGGTCGCTGAAAGCAGTGGTCGAGTAGGAACTGATGAGAACTGATGTTGTCTTAGCGACCACTGCCTTCAGGGACCAATATTTGGGTAGGCCAGATGTTATCTTAGCGACCACTGTGTTCAACATGAAAGCTGTAGAGCTCTTGTTATATTTCCGTAGATTTTGAACCAGTCAATTGCGAGTCCGTATGAAGAAGTTATGACCAAAATACGAAACTATGTCTGAAATGTGATTAAGACACGAATCATATAGAAGAAGTTTCATTCCAAATCTTGTATGAATTGCCCAATTTTATTGGGAACCCATCCAATATACAAGTTGGTCTTTAGGATGTTTGATGGTGTATGATTGGTTTAGTATTGATGACTTGCTCTCGCATCAGTTCACTTAGGTACCATTGGATGACATTGTTTATACGTCTATTAGTTCGTAAGCTTAAAACTCCAAATGTGAGAAATATAGTAAAAGTAAGTTGCAAAAAATTCCACCAAACCAAACTGAACTAATTACAAATGGGTGACGATGCAATAAACATCTTATTAAGGAGATATATAATTGATTGGACCTCCAATCATCACGTTAAACTTTTGGTTGGGTTGGTTCCTTCACATGGTATCAGAGCTCCAGTGACCAAAAGGTCTCAAGTTCGAATGCTAGGAAAGCCCCTTGCTCCTATTAAATAGTTGAGCCAAAGTACAAGGTTTGAAGGGGCCTGTGCATGATCCGCGTGAGGGGGCGTATTAAAGAGATATATAATTGATTGGGCCTCAAACCATCACGTTAAACTTTTGGTTAGATTGGTTCCTTCACACATCTCCTGAATTGCCTGTTACCGTAAACCATCAATAAGCTAACGAACTATTAATGGTACCAACTAAGTGAAAATTTGTCCACAACCCGATAACAATTTAATAGAAATACTTTTTAAAAAAAAATCACTCAAAAAGATTTACTTGAAATCTTATAGCAACCAAATGAAATATTTCCTATTATATATACTCCTTACTCTTAGTCATATACACAGACATGAAACTAATGCAAATAAGTTTAATTTGTTATTCAATGTTTATGTTTCGATTCTTTTACACCCCCGCTTGGGGTTATATAATGTTGTCAAGACTAGTAAGTAACCGGATTTCTATCAAAAAAGTTGGCTGGGCGGAGATCAAAGCTGCTGTGCAAGCTTGACATTATTGGAAAATCTTCTTGGCTTGGATTGTGATGGATTCCCATGGTATACCATAGCACAATATCTTCATTATCTATCTTCCTATTCCTGCAACAAATACGAGTGATGATCATTACCCATTAGTCATTGCTTACCGGCCACTAAATCATACATTAGCTATTGCATATCACATCTATCATAGTACAACTTTTTTCTCATCTCAGCACCATTTTTTCTATCCGACTACCAAACATTTTCTCATCCGGCACCAACTCTTTTGTTTATTATTACGAGTTTTTGAGATATATCAATCCGTCTAATATGATTTATTTTTCTCTTAGATAATGGAGCAATTTTATTTAAACGCTAGCTACCAAGCAACAAAGTGCAACGCTCTTGAGAGCTTGCGCCAAAACAAGCTCAAAGCTAGCAACTAGAAAATGCACTGTCATCGGACCCAAAAAAACTACTTTTGATATGATATTTTGCTTAATGCTGATTATTACTATAATATTTATCATGTAATTAGAATGTAATTGGAAAGTGATAAATGCACGCACGTTTATCACCCACAGATTTATAAGGGTATCCCCATTGAAAGTTTAAGGGGGAGGTTTGTTCAGACCCTCCAATCTCAAACCTTCAATGGGCTAGGAGGTTTATGGAGGAAACCATACTTGGTGTGATGAAGTAAACCAGGTTTGTGGGCCAAAAAAAAAAAAGGAAAAGAGAAAAGCAAGAAAGCAAAGCAAAGAATGAAAAAAGCAAGAAAGCAAAGGTTTGTTTCAATGATAAGAGGGATTTGTGTAAGAGGTTGTGGAGTTGAAAAAAGCTGTCTAGAGGTTATTTTCAATGGGACTATGAGGTTTGTAGGAAGTTGGCGGAGGAGTGGTTTGTGAAATGGTGAGGTGGCATGATACAAACCTCCCAAATAAATGCTCTTTAATGGGGATGCCCTAACTAATGTTGAAAAATTACTCCCTTCATCCTCCTAAAATTTGGACAATTTGACTTGGTCGGTCTCCAAAATAACACTTTGACCATTGATAATTACAATTAAGTAAATTTAAAACCTACAACAAAATGATATATTTTGATAATACTAACAAAGATGAATCTAAAAGTCATATTTTCACTTTATATATCATTATACTTTTTCACAAAATAATGGTCAAAATTTGTGAACATTAACCTCTAAAGCCAAATTATCCAAGTTTTATGAGGATTGAGGGAGTAACTTACGATATCTTATCAATAATTCTATATGCATCCAGAGGAGGTAAATAATGTCTCCAATTTCGTTCTCTCCTTCCCTGTGTTAATGAACTTTTTTTTCTTACTATTCTATTTTATTTTTAAAAAAATTCTCCTATCAAAATTTTTCATCGTATTTGGTGACGTATAAAATTGCTCCTCTCTTATTCAAGGTATTTTAGTGCTTGTTTGGTTGCATTGGCAAAACATGGGAAGTAGAACTTTTTATGAAGTGCAATATGCTTGAATTGTTTGCTTGACACAAAAATTGTAAAATGGGGGAAGTAGGACTTCCTATCAACTTCCACTTCCCACAAAATGGAGGAAGTGGCTTACCCACTCCTCCCTAAATAAGTAAAAGTTCCTATGAGAATTCACTTCCCTTATTCACAACCAAATAACTTTTACCACTTCCTAGGAAGTTGATAAAGGAAGTGAATTCATGTGAATGAATTAGAAAATCCTAAAAAGTTCCACTTCCTATATTAACCAAACAAGCACATAGGATGTGAAAGTTTTGTCAAAATGAAAGTGAAGTGACTATGTTGTAGAACAATGTTTTTACCTGCGGCTCCATATAGCTAACCCATCATCACCGTGGCTCTGATCAGCATAAAACCCACCAGCCCACCTCTCTGACTTGTTATAAGCAGTCACCCAAACCTGATACTTGGTATACGAAGCCCGAATCTGAGGAAAATCATCATCAGCCAACAATGTGTTAGCTGGTTGTCCGGTCACAAGCCGGTAACCCACCGGATTTCCCACATTAGTCTTCTTATTAGGATTCACCACCAACAGCTCAGTTGGGTTGGAGCCGAGCCGTATACGAGCCTCGGCTTCTCTTCTGACAATTTCATTTTTCACCCTCCAATAACTCTTTCTTGGTGATGACACCGGGAAGCCAGTTACTCTCGCCGTCTGTAACGCTGATTTCATGAAGGAGTTGTCGTTACCGTCGACGTCCAAGTCAAGGTAGTACGTGATGAAGTGATCGTGGTTAGTTGCAATTGTGTTATCTGCCACCATGGTTCCATAAACGTCCTCTTGTACTTGGTCCGCAGATGTGTAGGATGTTGCCTTCATTTCTAACACTCCCGTTAGACCAACCTGCATGCATTGCCGCGGAAGGAAAAGAAAAATATCAACTTTGGGTGCCGCTTGGCCTACTACCATTTTTAGTTTCTCTTTCACAAATCTCTACTTGCCTCCCCCTCCTCTAAGTGTTTTTAAGAAGTTAGAATGGGTTAAAAATAGAAGCTTTATTCTAAAGTTTTTATTTCTAGCCCTATTTTGATTTCTTGAAAACTGATAATTCTAATAAATGTGAATGAGGAGAAAGGGATGAAAGATTTGTGAATGACAAACTCATCATTCTAAAAATTAGGCCAAACGGCATTGATTAATTTTGCATTGGCCATAGGTCTTATACTTTATTGGACATATCAAACTATATAATGACTGATTGAGTCTCCAACCATCATATTAAACTTTTGGTTTAGTTGGTTCCCTATTAAACATACAATGAGCAAAAGGACACTACTATGACATAAATAATTGATTGGGCCTCTAATAATTAGATTAAACTTTTGGTTTAGATGGTTTTTTTTATATGGGATCAGAGTTTCAATGACCAAAAGGTCTTAAGTTCGAATCTTGGCAACCCTTAGTTCCTATAGTTGAAACCCTCATGCTAGGATGTATGGACATGTGCAAACCCTTTAAGCCTAAAGGGTAGTCGTGTGAGGAAACATATTAGGAGACATAATGATTGATCGATTGAACCTCCACAACCATCAAGCTTAAACTTAAACACAAAATAATTAAATGTAGGGTTTATATTTGGAGAGTAAGTGATGCGAAAGCATACCCCAACGGTAATGGAGCCACTTTGCCGAAACTCCCAATCAAGAACATAATCATAATTTCCGACTGTGGCTACCATTCTAACTACCAATGTAACTTCTGGCTCTCCTCTTCTTATCTGCAAAAACCACAACACCACCACACACTTTAATTAATTTTACCACTGAGAGAAGACATGAGCTCGAGCCAAGTTATGACAAATTAGTTTTATCAAGTACTCACCGATCTAGCTCAACTCAGTTCACACTACACAAAGCAGTAAAAAGTTTTTAAAAGGACGAAAAGTAAAGAACGAAATACTGACCACTCTTCCAGGAACACCAATTTCAGTATGCCTCCAAGCTACATTACCAGAATACCTTTCAAAAATGCAAATGGCTCTAGGAACCAACTGAGGCTGCCCAAGCGCATCAATCAAGTACCCGTCTATAAACTCCGCATTGCCCGGACAATCAACAAGAGGCTGAAGGCTATCGGCTGCTTTTCCGAACCCAAATTCACCCAAGTCCATGAAAGTTCTATAATACCATTCCTCTGTTGGATCCATGTATGGCACAAAAGTCTCCGACACATGTGCTCTATACAAAACCCTGCGATATCTCTTCTCCTTTGCATCGTATATCGAGGAAGTGGATATAATCAAACCGGCTCTTAGATTGAACCCCACGTGCAGCTTCCAATCACCCCATGTAATCACATTTCCTTGGATGTTCAATTTGGTATTTGTTTTGTTAGGAAACGTAGGGCCAGCCTTTGGTGATGGCGATTGGAATTCCGTGTCTTGAGCCTTGGGCAATGGAGCTTGATAGCGATCCACATACTTCGCAACCTTTGCTGATTCAAGATCAACTAGTATAGTTATCCCATTAATCGGCCTAGCATAGATATTAGTTGTCCCATTTCGATAGAAGCACGCGAGTTTAACTGCCCTTCTAGTGACTCGTTCACCAAACCAACCAATGGTTAGAGGTATGCAAGAAACTTCAGAAATATTCAAGCCTCTTCTTGAGATTGACTCTTTGAATTGAGGGTGCTTCTTAGTAAGTTGGCTTGCTTGAAAGAGCTCTTCGAACGTGAGTGGTGGATAACCATGACCAGTATAAACATGGTCAGAGGTTATCAAACGCTTTGTCAAGTCTACCACGAGCTCACGAGTTTGTCCACCACCTCGGACCACTACTTTGGCTCGACGAGGAAATAGTTTTCTTTTTTCCTTATGCAACGAAAGCCATTTGAGAACATCATTTTTCTCTGGC
Organism: Mesembryanthemum crystallinum; assembly: GCA_030267885.1. Classification (NCBI taxonomy): domain Eukaryota; kingdom Viridiplantae; phylum Streptophyta; class Magnoliopsida; order Caryophyllales; family Aizoaceae; genus Mesembryanthemum; species Mesembryanthemum crystallinum. The sequence continues at coordinate 3,746 of BSSO01005298.1, read as the reverse complement.
TCTTCGAGATCAACAAAGTGATACGTGACATTAGGAAGGGCTTTGAGATGGGATTTTTGAACTATTACCCTTATGTCATTGATCTCTTTGGGGCTTAGAGGGTCTAGTGGGTGCTGCAAACTTAATGTGACACAACATTGCAGTGCAACAAACAATAATGTTATGATAACTGGGATTGTCATGGACAAATGATAATTGAAGCTAGAAACAAACAAGTGATGGAAGTAGGCGTATACAGGGTATGATTATTGCTACCTGAAATATCTATTCATTGTGAGATTATATATATATAGTAGTTATTAATTGGACGGTGTATCTGATCTATGCTTGGATATCCAATGTTTTTGCCATAGCTTGAATCATGTGTTTTCTTCTGCTCATCTGTTTTGAATGTCCCAGCTTGCTTTCAGAACAAGGAATTTCCGGATCACCACCATGTGCTCAATATAATTTTACTTGTCACTCATCTTTCTAACAAAGCAAAAGCTTGGAATTCATTCTATATTACTACTACAATATAGTTTAAGCTGTATGTTGAAGGGTGTAAATCAAGTAAAAACATCAACTAATCAATCAACAGGGTATTTCAATATAGCAGTGGTGGATTACAATGTGAAAGACTTTAAAGCAATGATTATAAAGTAGTTAGACAAATTGCGCAAGTTGATTAGATGACATGCGTAGGAAATAAAAACAGTAAGAGTGCAATGACCCATCTGGAAATGGAAACATATTTGATTTAATACTGGCTTTACAAATACGAAAAGTATCAGCAAATCATATGAATTGCAATAAAACTCTGTTTCATATATACAAAAGCAGATGCTTATTAACTGACATTCCTTAGCTTACACTGTCAATTTAAAAGAAAGAAATCAATTACTACTATTTAGCTTGACATTCCTTGAGCAATTAACCCACCTAGTATCTCTACGAGACTTAATAGCAAGCACCGGATTAGACTCGAAAAAATTAGCAGGCCGAAGCTCGAATCCGCTGCTTATTGTGGACATTAGAGGAAAATCTTCTTGGTAAGGTACATGATGAATAGCCATTGTGTACCATAACACAATATCCTTGTTCTCTATCTCCCTATCCCTGCAGGCTCATTAATTAGAAAGCTATATGGTGTAAGGTTATTGATAAGGAGTTCCAGAAAGTGGGAAGGGGATAAGACATGTCTAAGAAAGTTCAAGAACTAACTCAACCAACCACGCACTATTAACTCATGTCCATAACACACGATTCATTCGATGAAATTGGAGCATTTATCTTATCATCTATCATCTATCATGTGTATATATATATATAATGTCAATAAAATCATCGCTAGTACTAAAACTGAGGTCCTGGATACCTACAGATCTCAATTCTAATCTCTCCACCTCTATTGCATCTTCGTAAACCAAAACATAAATAAGCAACCAAAAATTTTATGTAGTTGTCCGTTCATCATAGGTATTTATGTGAGCCTAAATGCATCATCATTTCGTTTAAACATTAATGGAAGCATGTCAGAAGGCTTACCTGAGACTCCACACCTCCAAAGTATCACCTCCACGGCTCTGGTCAACAAACAAACCACTTGCCCACTTCTCAGACTTAGCATAAGGCGTAACCCACACATTGTACTTGGTAAATGCAGCTCGGATTTGAGGATAATCATCATCTAACAGAAGAGGCTTCGTTGCTGATCCCGGGATCAACCGGTAACCAACAGCGTTTCCCATCTTAGTTTTCTTGTTCGGATTCACAACTAACAGCTCCGCTGGTGGTTTTGTGCCTAGCTCAACTCTTGCATCTGACTCTTTCTGCGCGGTCTCGCTCCTAACCGTCCAGTAGCTCTTCCTTCGCAAGGGATCGTGGCTTTTAACAGCTATGGTTTCGAGGTTGGATTTGATGAAGGAGTTGTTTTTACCATCGATGTCAAGATCGAGATGGAACGTTAGGAAGTGATCATGATAAGCTCCTAAGGTGTTCTCAGCCAACAATGTACCGTAGACTTCCTCCTTTATTTGGTCTTTGTGGGTGTATTTTGTGCCCCTTACCTCTAGTAGCCCAGTCATTCCAACCTGCAGTTGTGTCATTTCCATCTAAACTCATTTGCAAACATTTGCTAAAATTATGGAGTATTACAGTAGTACTCGTGTATTCTTAGTTAGGGGTCACTATTTCCAAGGATATTGAGCTCCGCCACTTGAAAACTTGAGAAGTTTGATTTTAAAGGTCCAACTTTGACAATTATTTCGTGAAAACGTATAATATATATAAGAGAAAATTTCACTTCGATAACATGAAATATAGCGATATTTAACTTACGTGATCCGACGTTTGTATAATATTTAGGAGGTGACTTCCTTTCGAAGACAATGTGAAACAGTCTTTTCCGGTCATCGAAGATTGTTAAAAGACCTCAAGACCCCTATGTTATTATATGTATTTGGCGGAATTTGAAGACCAATTATTACCCAAAAAAAAGGGACAATCTTTCAAAAATATAATGAAAAAATATTCTCTATCACTAAAATCATATTTAAAGGAGGTCTAAAAAAGGAGGGCAACTAATTTTGTAATTTTTGTAATAAAAAATGCTTTTATAAGAAACAAGGGTATTTTAGGCATAAAAAACGTATTGGTAATTGAGATATCTGAAAAGTAAGTGACACGTCAGCAAACAGTGAGCGAAAGACCGGTTGAAGTCACCCATTTGAAAATAATTTCAAAAAGAAGTCACTTTTTAGATATTATGTAAACGTCGGGTCACCTAAGTGAAATATCATCATACCTTAGGTCACCGGCGTGAAATTTTCCCTATATATAAAAGTAAAAATATACTCTCTCCGTCCCACAATTAGCTTTCAAAAACACCATATTTTTTTGTCCCGGAATTTGCTTTCAAAACAAAAAAAAAACTAATAACTTTCCTATAACACCCCTCTACTAACTCACAAATACAATAAAAAATATACACACTCTCTCCAATCACTCTCTCTCTTTCTATTATTTTATTCTCTCCACAAACTCAGAAATACAATAAAAAAATACACATCTACTATAAGGGCAAATATGTCTAAAAACACTAAACTAAAATTTTGTGCCCTTTATGAAAGCTAATTGCGGGATGGAGGGAGTAATTTTTAGATTCACCTTAATTAGTATTTTCAAAATATCATTTTGCTATAAGTTTTCAATTTATATAAGGATTTTTTGTGGGGAACCCGTTATAAAATGGACTATTTGGAAAAAAACCCACTTTATAAGGGGGTTACCCACAAAAAATCCTTGATATAATTGCAATTATCAATAGTCAAAGTGTTGTATTGTACACCATACGAGTCAAACTACTTAAGTTTTAACCTTTAAGTGACAGAGAGAGTGCAAAGTTTCCTAGGTGGAGGAGATTTACGAATAAGAACCTTAAAATACTAATTAAGGGACAGAGGGAGTGCAAGTTTTTATATTCACCTTAAAACATAAGGATTATATTTCACTGAAACTCAACTACTTCATCAAATAAACAATTTACCTACCCAAGAGGTGTTTGGCCAACTGGTAAACAAGTTTTGGCTTATACACCAGGTCACGGGTTCAATCCTCCTGGGGAGCACCTACATACCCGAGACTGTGTGTTAGGATTTTAGGAGGTGCTATTTAGCCACGCCCAAGGAGGGATGAACTGACTGTGCGTTAGGAGGTGCCCTTTAGCCACGCCCAAGGAGGGAGGAAGTTCCTCCTTGCAGACACCA
>BSSO01005297.1:0-13312 GCA_030267885.1 Mesembryanthemum crystallinum | reverse complement strand
ATGTGTCTGGTTGTTTATTAATTATCACTCCTTCACCAATTAGGGCTCTAAAGCAAAGTGATGTTGGAGAGAGAGAAAGCTTTGTAATTTTTTGTGGGAAGAAGATGGAAGCACAACATATGAGAGGCACAAGGTTATTTGGAGGGGGTGGGGGCAAATTTGTCAAACCATAGCAAACAGTGACTGAAGTTAACCCCGTTAGTCAAAAAACCGTTAAGTGGTAGTATTTGACAAACTTTTAACAAATAAAAAGTAGTTTCTCGCAAATTTGTTTTTAAAAGGTAGTTCCCCACTAAATATGACAAATTATAGGTAGTTTTCGACAAAAAATCCTATTATTTTAGTAATAGTTCTATTTTTCCTAAAACAGTAACCTTTCCAATATTGTGAAACAATAATAAGATTTGGTGTATCTTTTAAGATCACAAAATATTATCTATATCTGGACGGTTATTGACTGAGGTAAGTTGGAAGATATACAGATTTTATCTCATAATTATTTCCTCAAATAATTGGAGTTTTAATTGACAACAATATTTTAGAGTGCGTTCTAGTATACGTAAATAATTATTACGTATTTAGACATATGAAAAAATATCTTCTACTCTCCTATAAATATGGGCAAGTATCAGATCATATTATATTTAAAAAACTTTCATAGAGAAAAACGTGCATAATACTTGAGAGTTCATTACCTGCATAGCCGCCCATTCACAGGTATATCGTTAGTGCTGAAACTGTTGCTTCCTAAATGTTCTTGATTGCGTTCTATCATCGCATACTTGGCACGATTAGGATTATAAGTGTAATTCTTTTATTTTGAAAAAATTGTTATTATTCTTAGCTTCGAGTAGAGTTACTTAAAGAGGTCGCACCAAGTTAGGGTTAGCTTGTTGGGATGCTAGATCTACAGTTAGATCTAGGGGTGGGTTACTTTGTAGTTGAGTGTTTGCTCTTCTTAATCAAGAAGTAATAGTGACAAAATTCCTCCCGGATCGTGGTTCTTCACTCCTATGAGTTTAGGAGTTTTCCACGCTATATTTGTGTGTCATTCTCTCTTTATATCTGTTCGTTGGTTATATTTTGTGTAAGTGGAACTGTTCCACCCAGTGATTAAAGAGCGACTTTTGTAAGGACTCAATTCACCCCCCTCCCCTCTTGAGTCATTCTCGTGCACAACAGCCTGATAATTGTCTATGAGTGAGAGAGACAAATTCATTCAACATTGATCTCATATATAGGCAATGGAGAAGATAAAATTCAAAAGAGGTCAGGCTTTTTTTGTCAAAACCCATTTCAAAATCTTCTATGCTTATTGATCTCTATGATACCAATTGTTAGGATTTTATATTACCACAACAAAAATCATATGAGTGATAGTCTAGTGCATTAGGTTTATGTCCACTTGTACAAAGTCAAGAGTTCGAATCTTGAACATAATTTGAAAGTGCTTGCATTAGTAATGCCTGTTCTTGTATAAGCGGATATGGCTGACCTAAAGGTGACAGACTCTCTCTCTCTCTCTCTCTCTCTCTCTCTCTGAAGCATATCTATGGCTCAAACTGCACATTTCACAACGTGGGGGTACACCCAATTAAGCCAAATATAGGTGGTCACCTCTTTCTCGACTTTTAATTAACAAAAAAAAAATAAAATATTTTCACAGCAAAAGCACCGAAAATAACATGGATAACCCCTTCTTTTTTGTAGGGGTAAAACTAAGAATCTGCAAATATTCACTATAATCAATAAAACAAGTTACAATAGCATATACCCAAATATTAATATCTTAAATCTCTTTTAACTTATAATTAACTCTACCGCCAAAACCCTCAATCTTTCGTGATGTTAAAAAACCTACTAGCTACCAAACTTCCTTAACAACACATTATTCTTCACAGTAAATCGAGCTTTTATTTGCAATTGTGCCAAGATCTCAAATACTTGTGGTCGTTTGGTTGTCATGAGAAAACATGAGAAGTGAAACGTGCTAGGAAGTATAAAGTTGTGGAATTATTTGGTTGACAAAAAAATAGTAAAATGGATGAAGTAGAACTTTACATGAATTTCCATTTCCCACAAAATAGGGGAAGTGGCTTACCTACTCCCCCTAGGTAAGTGGAAGTTCATGTGGGGAGTCACTTTCCCTACTGGCAACCAAACAAGTTTAACAACTTCCTATGAAGTTGATTCAGGTATTTAATTACTATGAATTGGAATTTCATGTGAAGTTCCACTTTCTATGTTAACCAAATAAGAACTTGCTCCATTTTCCTTAGGTGGTGTATTTCAATATTTCAATATTTCAATATTTCATCAGTCTCTTTCATTTGTACACCCTACTTTCCCACTCCTTTTCCCTTTGTAGCTTATATTTTTCATTATGTCCTTTTCAAAGATCTGATATATTCATAGAATCCATGTTGCTGCAAACCCTTTTTATCTTATTTTGTGTTGCATGGTAAATTGTCTTGTTCATGGTGGTATGGACGTATGGTATACGCCTATACCGTGTTTGGTTATCTTTCAAGAAATCCAACTTCACTCTTGGCCCTTGGGAGCTGGAATGAAGTTTCTTTTCCAGGCTAGTAGTCGTCACATCTCTTCAAATTGTGATTTTTAAACTTACCCTCACTTAATACCTTTTAAAATTTATTGCACAAGGATTATATTGTCCATCTACAAAATAAACAAGATTTATTATTAAAAAAAAAAAATTGAAAACTTTATGTTTCCCTCCGTGCCCGGGCCCATGCTTTTTTCCCAGAAAAATAACTGTCATTATTTACCTTCTTTTATTTACGGTTCTCTTTTTCTCTATCTTTGATAGAGGTTTTCTTTTTCTCATGATTAACCAATTTTCCGCATATTTTTTCTGAAACAATTATTTTTATAATTTGTTGGTCATGCACGCATGGCGTGCAATAAAATATTAGTGGTTTAATAATATAGGTTCTTCAATGGTTTCACCATAACGCTATCTAGATAAATGATTTTCAAATAATTTTAGGATGACTTTAGTTTTTGAATCCGAGGATCATATTCTATTTTTTTTATCTGCGCATTTACAGTGTGTTTATTTCAACTGAAACGATATGCTAAACAGAACTAAATTGAACAAACTAAAATGAATAAGCTGAACTGAATGGGCACGAATAATAATATGTGAGAGAAAAAGTGAATTGCTGAACTGAATGTGTATTATTTGGCCAGTTAAAATGAATACACCATTCAAAACTTTTGGGTTACATCTTTAGTACTACTAGACCTATTGGCAGGATTGAACCGAAACCGGATACCCGTCTCGGTTGACCCGAAACCATATCCGAACCAATTCGAATAGTACCAAACCGATTTAGAACTTATTACCCGAAATTACCCTAATGGAAACGATTTTGACTCGACAATTAGATTGATCTGATGACCAATACCCGAATCCGACCCGAAACGAGAACAACTTGAACCGATTAGGGTCCGAACCCGAACCGATTTGATCTGAACAAAACATAAACTGATCCAAAACCGACCCAAACCGAACAAGACCCGATCCGAAAACAACCCGAACCGAATATTGTCCGATCTGAAATCGACCTGAACCGAACTCAACCCGATTCGAAAATGACTCAAACATTATCCGAACCAAAACAAACTGAATTAAACACAATGTTTGAGAATAATGACCTTACTTTCTCTTATTTGTTTATTTTGTCTTTGTCGATCTCATTAATAAACTTCACAAATTTTGTAATTGTAATATAGTATTGATTTTGTGACTATAGTATACAATTTTCAATGAGTAAGAACTTCAAATCTAAAACATTTAAATGATTATTGTACTATCACCTTCTCATGAATGTATTTAAACTCTATATCCGACAACTCTTTAATAGTAGTTGTTTTGACGTAAAGTAAAAGTCTTTCCTATATCCGCTGAACAAGTTGTGGCAGAGATACTTATAGTGATACAACATAAGTTTCCAACCAAATTTAACATTAACCCATCGATGATCCAAATATTACGCGATTAAACATATACCTGACTATTCTGAACCCGTGTCTAAACCGACCCAAAATCACACTATCCAATATTGACTCGATCCGTCATTAACCCGATCCGGCATTGAACCGATCCAATCTTGACCCGATTCGATACTGAACCCGACCAATCAACTAAGAACCGATCCGAATTGATCTGACCCTATATTTAACCCGACCCATATGACCTGACCCATTTGAACCAAAATAAAACAAAAACCGAATAAACCCAAATCCGAATACGAACAGAATCGATCTGAACCGACCCGTCCCGAATTTTAGATCGACCCAATCTGTAATAGAATCGATCCGAAACCGATCCCAATTGACCCGACTGCCGGGCCTAAGTACTAGAATAAAGTAAAAGTTGAGGACAAATTATGGCCCAAACAACAGCAATCAAAACCCTTGACATTTTCCCAAGCTGTAAAAAATGGAGGCAAAACGTCCCTACGAGCCCATGAGGATTAGAAAATCTCCAAAGCATGTGAATTATGATTTCTTTTGTCCCTTGGCGTGAGGTGAAAACATCACATTCCACATTCTTCTTTGTTCACATTAAAGTTTGTTTTTCAAACACCAATAAGTGATCAGTGTCAGTGGTTCGACACTCTCATCCCTTAAGCAAGGTATTCGATTCTTGTGAATGGAGAAACTTTTTTATTGGCAACACTTTATCTGTTCGTGGGCCGACCTGTTGCAATAGTATTAGTTTTGACCCAAAAAAAATTAGGGTGAACCTATGGTCCAAACCAAACAATTTTTTTTTTTTTTTTTTTCAAACAACAAAAGCTGGATTTTTTTTCTTTTTTTGTTTACTTGTTTATTTAATTAGATCCCTCCCCAACTTTTGAAGCAAAAGAAGCCTTTTGTACGCAAATTCTGTGGTGACAAAAGGATGCACATGTGTTTGTGCACATGCAGTCAACGGTCCACCACCAATATCACCTGCAACGTAAAGAAAGAGTAGTACTCTTAATGCTAATGCTAGACAATGTATGTGAATGTGAGTCACTCAAAAAGTTGAAGAAAAAGAACTTATCCATTGGATGACCTTACAATTTGACTGATTTTAAAAGTTTAAATGCTTGGCAGTTGGCACTATGGATCATGGTCATGGATATGATGATGCATTATGCCATTATATTACTTATTGTTTGCTTGGTCTCTAGTTCTTGTTTGAGTTTAAGCATGATATGATGGAATACCTTTTTGTATAGGTTTGTTATGATCTACCAATGTCCTTTTTTTTTTTTTTTTTTTTTTTTTTTTTTTGAGGTGATCTACCAATGTATTTTAGAAGCATGAAAATCTTGGTGTTAGCTTGTAATTTTGTTCTTGTTTGGTTAAGTGTAGATAGATATGAAAATTTTAAGTTTATGTGGATACAAAAAAGAGATACTTTATTGGTTTTATTAATGTGAGGTTCAAATTTTGTAGTTTGGATATTCATAGTATATTGGTGCTTGTAAGCGGCTTGTTTATGACCAAGAAGGTTTAGCCAAGCTGTGACTAATTACATTTACAAGTTGCTTGCAAGTATACAAACTCGTTTATTTTTGGAGAGGTACTTCAACCCATCATATCACAAACAAACTGAATATAGTGTGCTCGTACTCAATTTGTTTATACTCATACACACTCAACTCATTTATTATCAAGTGAACTTTGATCAAGTATGTTTATGAGTGACTAATGAAAGAATTGGCTTGTTCACAACTATAAGTAATCTCCTAAATAGGAAAAAGAGCTATCCCAATTGGTGGGAGCTCTTTACCCCCAACCAAGAGGTTGGAGATTCAAATCCTACTACCCACATTGTGGAGGAATTACCTTATAATGGACTTTGATCCATCTTCTAACCTTGAGTTGGGGTTTCCTTGTGGGTTGATGTATCTCCTTATGCCTCCCATTTCATAGGGGCGGATCTCTCGAAACTCGTTAGTTGCCTGTTAAAATAAAAATAAAAAGATAGCCCACATTTCTGTTGTAAGAACTGAAAAACTTAATGGACTAGACACACGAAACAATGAAGCACAATTCTTTGAAACTAAAAGCCCAAATATTTCTGACACCACACGAAACAATAAATCCTATTAACATTAACATTAGTCCAACATTTAAAGCCCAAATTGAATGGTGAAACCTTTTTGGGTGGATCCAAAAAAGTGCAAACGTGTGACTATCCGATTCATCTCCCTCTACCCGAACATGGGAGAACCATCTAGTACCCATCAAGTTCCCCCATTCACCACCACTCCCTCACCCCCACTCGCACCACCAGCGCGTGGAATTCAAACACAAATCCCAATTTTCAAAAAACTCACCTCACCTCACCGAACTCTCAATCAACAATCAAAATCAATCAATGCCAAAAAAAACTTCTCCCTTCTAACTCAAAACTCTCAACATCTCCTCAAACTCCAAAACTCTCCCATCATCATCATAATTTTCTCTCTCCTCTCCCGCCTCCTCCTCAAATCCCTACCTTCTCGAACCTTCTCCTCTCTCCTCTCTCTCTTTCTCTCTCCTCCTCCATGGATAACGACGACGATTTCCTCGCCGTCAATTCCGCCATTGCCGCCGACCTCGACAACGATGATGACGACGACGATTTCCTCTTCCTTCACAGCCGCCAACGCCGCCGCCTATGCAACTCCGCTTCCTCCCCTTCCCCTCTCTCTCTCCGCCATGATCGCCTCTTCTTCGTCCCCTACCGGTAATTTTAATTTTATTTCTATTTTTTTTGTGGAGCAATGTGGATGATGATGATGTTGATGTTGAGATTGAATTGTTTGTTGTTGTTGTTGTTGTTGTTGTTGCAGGTGGTGGAAGGATGCGAGCGAGGATTGCTTCGGTGGTGGAAAAGGTGTTCTTTATTCGGCATCGTCGAATGAGGATGAGGAGTGTGATTTGACGTCGGAGATTGTGCTTAATTTGAAGAGAGAAATGCATGATCATGATGAAAGAGAAGATGATAAGGTTGAGGGGGTCTCTGTGCGGGAGTGTGCCTTGATTTCTGAGAGCATGTGGTTTAAGGCGCTTAAATGGTGAGCTATTTTTTTGGTTTTATTCAAATTTGAATGTTACTCTACTTTCTTTTCTGTTGTTTTGGAAGTTACGAATTTTGGCGCCCTAGTTACTAGTTTCTAGAACTTTTAGCTCCTCTTACTAGGTCAGGGAGAGATACTTGTGAAGGAGAATCTCAAAATCCTAAAACTTGTTCGAACTGAGTCGAAAATTGTACTAGTTTGCATTAGATGATTGGGAAGGTTGTCAATTTCAAATGTTCATTCTTTTTTTCATTGATTACCATGAATTTTGAATGGATTGTTTACTGGGGGTGACTTACGCCTACGATCAGTGACTTTTGTGTGTTCTCTACATGCTTTTGGGGTGGGGGATTTGGAGATGTGATGAAGTCTGAGCTAAGCTCTAAGGGAATGTTTTAAGTTATGATTAGGAGTGAAAGAATTATTATAGACAAAATCAAAACGTGCATGCTTATGGATTTTTTTTTTTTTTTTTTTTTTTTTGTCTCTTTTTCAATTTCGCTGCTTAGGAATGCGTCTGTCAGTAGTCCATTTTGAGTGCCAAAGCTAGAGACTTTGCGAGTGACAAACAGTAACTGAAAATGATTCTTGTGCTTTTATAATTCATATGAACTGGCCGACCCATCGGAAACACTTGAAACCCAAGCTATCTCATAAGTCTCCTGGTGGCATCTAAATCCAATTTGTTAGTTTTGGGCTTCTATTGATGAAACAAAATATAAACTAGTGGGACAGATCAACAAGGGGAATGAAATCAATGTTTGTAGAACAGATTGTATAGGTCAATGCTGTATTTGTTGTTCAAGTATTATCTTGAGCCTTAGGCTCTGTTTATTTCATTGTCCCATCCTGCACTCAATTTGTTTTCAGTCTTTTCACAGATTGTTTAGTTCAATTGAACATAGCCTTGGTCTGAAGCATTTGTTTTGTGCTGGGCTGCAAACAAATCCCTAAACAAATATACAATCATTGCAAAAGGTGAATAAACCACACAGGACTAATACTATAATTCTCCCTCCGTCTCGTAAGAATGTTAACAAAATCAATTTGCACAAAGACCAAGGAGGGTTGGAAAAGGAGTATAGTCCATTTCACCCCTACTTTATTGGGGTGGGTGAAGTGTTTTTGGTTTAAGAGTGTAGTATACTGGGCGTAAATAAGTAATTGCAATGTTTTTTTTTTTCTTTTTCCTATTGTGGTCAATGTTAACATTTACATGAGACAACTCAAAAAGAATTTTGTTTACATTTTCACGAGGAGGGAGTACACATCACAATTAAAATAATTCAAGAAAAGAGGATCTGTTTACCTAGGGTTAAATGAAACAGCTTACTATCAGACAAGGGCGAGACTAGAAGTTCCAGCTCGAAATGGGAGTGTAGTTGCCACAATATATCTCCCCTTCCTTTCATTTAGGGATTATTAAAGAAGAGCTAAAAGGCATTCTTTAAACCAGAGTATTTTATCAAATTGTGTTTGATAGCAAATGATGATGTTTTTAGAAAGTCATTGTTGATGAAGGCCCACAAAGAAGCCAAAATAACTCTACACCATGTTAGAAGAGTTGGGATATTTGTTTATGTGTTTGATGATTATTGTTGTTAATATTTGTTAAGTGGATTCAGCAAACCCATTGGCATCTATGCTAAGCCCCTTTGTTCAGTGGTTAATGCTTTTTTTTATACTAAGGTATTATGTTTTTGAAATGTGATTTTGTATAGAGTCAAGTTCCAGTGCCAACTAACTCTCCGTGCGAACTATATAAACTAGTAGATTCATCACTTATAGAGTGCATATTCATCACTCGTAGCATACATATTCATCACTCATAACATAAATATTCATCACTTTTTATGGATTAAATAGATTCATCACCCGTAAAAAATGTATACTCATCACTTTTAAAATTCATCACTCAAAACATGCACATTCATTACTTATAAGGGCTAAATCTTAGCCATTGATTTTTGAATTGGATGGCCTAGATTTTAAGTTCACATAGTTTTCACTTGATTTGAGTTCGCACCTGAACCTGAATCATCATTTTCTATATGTTTCATGTTACTTGTATTATAATTTATAAGGTTGCGGTGGACTTTACTTGATTCAATGGATGTTCATGTCCCTTGTGCCTTGTCGGTGAATTACTGGTAGCAAGGACAGTTAAGAGTTAACATTATGGGGCTTCTAATTGGTCTGGAATTGTTGCTGCTCATATTCTCTCTTATTAATTATTATCACCTTATTCCATTCTATTCTTTACGTTTTCCTCTCATTCCATAGCATGTATTATGTGTGCATTGGATTTTACTTTTTTTTTTTTTTTGGCATATACTGGCTGTGTTTTGGGTCAATCTTTGATTTGTTGCTATTGGTTTACATGAGATGTTTTCATCTGTCTCATGAGCATGAAGGCATGCTGCTTGTTCCTACAGGCATAGTGATTATTGCACAACAATTAAGGATATCGGATGTTCTTTGGCTGCAGAAGATAACGAGCAGGATGCCTTTCCTATTAATATAAGGCTTTCAATGGTGCGGCAGACCAGTTCATTGAAGGTGAAGATACGTCAGATGGTGAGTCAACACCCCTCTCAAACAAAAGAATGTTTTCTCGGATGTTCTGGACTACCCTTTTTCTAGTTATAAATTACATCTTCACCTCCTAGTGGCAGGACTGTAGGTATTGTTGCAGCAAGGACATAAATTTTTGTATTAGAGAGTTTTACTCTTACCTCTGGTGTTTTCGTCACTTGTTGTCTTGACCTGTTTGTGCAACAATTAGTTAGGGGTAGGCATAAAAACTGGTCTGGTGTTGAACCCGGAACCGATTTGGACCTGATGCTACTGGCAACTGGTTTCTAGGTTTCTCTCTCTATCTCTCTCTGTGACTTGGTATTCACCGGGTACCCAATATCCAACATAAAAACGTACACTTTTCAGCCCTATTTTGCTTTTATATTGCTCTTAGTCTTATTATACCACTTCCACTCAATTTAGCAATGTGGGACTTGGTTCTTTTATATCTTATAACTTTGTCCGACATTGAATGTTTAGTAAGGAAAGATCTAAAGGAGATATGTGAAACCATGAGCCCAACATGAATTATTTTGCCAAGCTCTGGCTTTGGTGAAGGCCTTAGAAGGTTATGCTTATACATTAAGCTATTTGCAAACTTGTTGCACGTATTGTACCATGTGGGACATGTTTGTGTTATTTTTAACATCAAATCATATGTACTTCAATTAAATTTTCATCATAAATTGAGAAAAAAAGTTGAAAAGGTAACTTAACTTGATTAACTCAATCAGAAACAAGAGAAACAAAATAAAATAACAACACCTCCCAGCATCAACCTAAAATCCATAATGACTATATTCTTCAGCAGCCGGCTCAATTACATTATCATCCTCATAGAAAGAAAACAATTGACATTCAAAAAAAAGGAGAATTTAATGTATCCATTTGATGTAAAGGCAATAAGGAAGCAATGCAAACCAATCTAACTTGGTCTCACAAGCCAAAAGTCCTAACATACCAAACAAAGCCATTTAGCAGTTTAAAAGGACCCAACTTAAATCCTTATTTAAGTCTGAATTTTATTAAACAAAGAAATATGTCAATGAACGGTATCCGATTTAGGAACCGGCTTAATTGGTCCCAGAAATTGTTGGACTCAATCTAACCGGTTACAGGACAAATTCCTAGGTGCAGAGAACCGGTGTAACAGTTTTGGGATAGATTCTTGGAATCTCATTTGGATACCCGGTTCCCAATTTAGGCCACAGGACACAATTCTACACATTTACATATTCACTATTGTCTCTATCTTCAATCTTATGTTGCATGTAGGCGTTGAAGGAAGGAATGGTATTCAGGTGTTCTAGTGTAGTTAGGTTGTGTTCTTTTCATTTTGCTCTGTTAGATTCTAGCAAACTCCAAAACATTCAAGCAAATTTTATCAATATCTAGCATCCATAAAAAAATTTAAATCTCTCGTGGAATTTTTACTTCACGAGAGGGCNGCTTGACGGAAGGGATTTGGATGAGCTCTATGATCTTCTGCCCCTTCTAGACTCTTTTACTCATACTACTGATCCAGACTCTAGGGTTTGGGCTCTCTCAAACACAGGGTTGTTCACTTGCAAGTCGTTTTTCCAACACTTGACTTCCACTCCCCAACACTCTCCCTTTCCTCTGAGTTCCGTCATATGGGGTGCCAAAGTTCCCCTTAAGGTGCGTGCATTCTTTTGGATTGCAGTTCTTAATAGAGTTAACACCAACAATTTGAGACAGAGGAGGTAGCCTCACAAAGCGCTCTCGCCAAATGTTTGTGTCATGTGCTTCAGCAGCTGTGAAACTAATGAGCACCTGTTTTTGCACTGCCCCTACGCTTGGAATGCTTGGCAGCGTTTGTTTAGGTATTTTGGTGAAGCATGGGTGTGTCCGCAGAGTTTGCTTGTGATGTTCCAGATTGGCTACAGGGGTTTTGGTTCTCGAAAGGAGAGTCGAACGCTCTGGAGGTGTGCTATGTTCGCTTTGGTCTGGTGCATTTGGAATGAGAGGAACAACTGCGTGTTCAGAAGGTGTGGGATAGGGTAGTTCATTTTGCCTCTTTGTGGGTTTTTGCTCACAAGACTTTCCCTGGTGTTCCGTTGTCAGAAGTACAACGGGATTGTACTGATTCTTATGAGGACTTCTTGTTCTCTAACCTGTATTCACTCCGTTTTTTAATGCAATTACTTTTTTATCTATAAAAAAAATTGAATCAATGTCTTAACATATTTCAACCATTCTCTAATTCATCAATCAAGTAGCAACCTTTAAATAATTCCAACAACATCAAGCTATAGCATCCTAAATTCCAAACGATAAAAAGCACTAATTATACTAGAGTTTGTTGGAGGTTGGAATTCTTTTGTTGGTTGTTTTAGGTTGGTTGAGCTTGCAGGTTAGAGTGTGTTGGAATTTGCTAGAATTATTGAAGTGTGGTTTGATTTGTTGGTGTTTTATGTTAGTGGCTGGAGCTTACTGGGTACTCCGTTGAACTCTTGGATCTGGAATTAGAACTAGTTAGACCAGGTACCCAGACTTGGTATTGGTCCCGGAACCGGCTTAAAATACACGATCAACAACGTATTATTTGTTAAAATTGTAACTTTAAGCAACTATTCTAAGTTTGATCCTTTTAACTACCAAATGGCTTGGCTTGCTTGACCTTATATAGACCCAATTTTGTTTAGCCTTTAATAATCTCAACCCAAGTTAGTCCTTGTAGAGCATATGCTTATATAGATTCTTCTTTTATCTCTTTACCTACTAGTTTATCAATGTGGACAAAGTTAAGTGGTCAAGATATTCTTTGTAGAGCATGTGGTTATATACTCATATGGACTGTTCTCTATCTCTTTCTCTAGTAATTTTCATTGTGGGACAAAGTCAGACATTTGTTGTCATTGCTTGTTTTTAATGTTGTGGACACATCTCAAACAAGTCGAACAGTGAGTGATTTATAAGCGAAAAACTTATTCGGCCTACCTTAGCAAACCAAACTCGACAAAGTTACCTACATTAGGTATATAGTTTTATAGACCTTCTCTGCTCCACCCTTGTTTTAAGTTTCCAATGTGGGACATTGTTAATTTTTGTCAAATGAAGGAAGTGAGACAATGAAACCAATATAAATACAAAAGGAGGCATTATACATATAAGGTAATAATGAACTCTTTGATTGGCAAGAGTTCTTTGGAAGTTTGGACACAAAAAGTTCCACTCTGTTATTGGCTTCGTTGTAGCTTGGACAACGGTACATCTGAAATTAGACAATCATTTTTCGTGTTATGTAGGTGTTTAGCCTGTACTTCTAAGTTTGAGGAGAAGGGTCAATTTGCTCAGTGTCCGTCATAATTGTAAATTACGAACAGCTTTCTCCAGGCTAGATCTTTCTCATATGTTATGAAATCATGATATCTCTTGTAGCATATCTCCGTGTATTAAGCATAGAAGAAATTAAAGTGATAATAGAACTACTCGTAAAGGGGAGTTTCTGCAACCTAGTTGCAATGTGTTGTGTGTTTAGTCTTTAGTGCCCGTTTGGCCAAGCTTCTCCCAACTTCTTACTTTTCCCCCCACTTTTCTTCTTCACCACCCCCTCTTCCACCACCTCCTCCACCACTTTTGACTTCTAAGAAGTTAAAATGGGGGTAGAAGTAGAAGCTCCAATT
>BSSO01005296.1:0-13314 GCA_030267885.1 Mesembryanthemum crystallinum | reverse complement strand
GCACGTCCTAGTCTTCGAAAGAAGTTAGGATTATTTTAGAGGTTGATTGTGTTTATGATGCCTAGAAATAGGATTGTGAACATGATTTTGACTATCCTGATCTTCGAAAGAAGTTAGGATAGTTGTAGAGATTCACTTGGGTTGATGATCATTTAGGGGTAATTGGGTGTTGTTGAGCATGTTAGCAAGGTTGGTGGTGTCCCCCATCCTAGTTCTTGTTTTTATTGAAGTTTCATTCTATCTCTATCCTTAGTTACTTGTTTCCTTAGCTTTTAGTCTAATCTAGATCATCCTTTTCAATCAATTTTCATCCGGTCTAGATCGTTTAATCACTAAATAGCCTAATGCTTAACATAGAGTCCCTGTGGATACGATAACTTTTTACTACTTCGATAAACCCGTAAGCTTGCGGGTCTATCACCTATGTTCACAATCGCAACAAACCCAGTACTATTGTCACTCCCAAATATCTCTCTGTTTTGTTCCTTCCCGAAAAATTCTCTCTCCTCTGTAAAATTCCAATAAACATGTCGCACAAATTGAAGATCCAAAAAGATGAACTGTGACTCAATTCACTGGGAACAATCATAGTTGAGCTTCTTGCGAAAGCGTTACACAATCGAAAAAGAAGAATATGGAGCTTGAGATTGTGTGACTATGGTGTTGTAAATTTGCATTTGATAAGCTTCTTCAAACCCTAGCCACAATATATTTCAGATCTGCAATAAAATCTTCAAATTCTTGCCACATTGGAAATGAGGATGAAATCTAAAAATCTTGACTCATTTGAGAGCAGTAGGATCATAGGTGGAAAGGGGAAGATGAGTAGAGAGAGAAAGAGAAGAGTTTTAACTTTTGAGGAGAAAAGTTAGAGAGAGAAATAAACAAGTTAGAGGGAGAAAGTGGTGTGTCGACGAGATTGCTTTCCCCTTTGCAGAGGGATTGGAAAAAAAATAAACGAACATCAGCCTAAAGAAAATCGACTTCCGTCTTTATGTTGATGATCTATTCTTCAATGCAATAGCCAAAGAATGTTAACATCACTTTATCTGCATTTCTCAATGGCATCTTTGACGAGTAATTTTATGCGAACCAACTAGAGGGATTCAAGTTCATAAGATATGAAGATAAAGTGTTTTGTTTAAATAAAACGCTTTATGGTCAAGCAACACGAGCCTTGAATGCACGAATTGACGGATATTTAATCGAAAATGGTTTCACCAAGTGTCCATCTGAACATGCAGTCAACATGAAGAATGATATAGGAGATAGGCAACTTATATGTTGATGATCTATTCTTCAATGCAATAGCCAAAGCATGTTTGATAATGTTGAACCATGTGTGGTTTTGATGATAACAAACAAAAGATACTTATCTAACTAATTTGTGTTTTTAGATGTGTCTTAGCTCACAATAACAAATAACTTGATCGGAGATGTGCTCGTGATGTGTTGATAGAGTTTTGGTTGGAGGATGATGGCTATGGAGCATGAAATCGCGTTGTTTGTATTTAATGTTTCACTTCTAGACTTTATGTACGGAGATGGTTAGTTAGATGTGCAAGGTTTGAGTAAACAGTTCAGAAAACTGTTGGAGAACTGACAACACAGCAGCTGAACAGCAGAACGCCAGTTCCTTGAGTGAGAACGTGATTTATTGGGCTTTGGCATTACCCTACTTTGGGAAACGAATTTAAATGATTTTAGGAAAATATTTTGAGAAAATATTTTCCAGAAAAATGTATTTAAATATCAGGTTTTATTGGAGAGTTTTAGGAGATAAAATTGTTAAGAGTTTTAGTTAGGATAAAACTCTTAACAACCAATCTCTTTAACTTATCTTTTTAGGGTAAATATTTGTTGAATCAAATCAGTTTTAATAAGATAAAATCTCCAGAATTTCAGCATATCTTTTATAGAGGAATGGAATATTTGTTTTGGGAATAAAATCTTTTGAGAGAAACACTCCTTATTTCAAAGGATTAGTTTCTTATCTTTTAAGGGTTTCCAAACCTATTTAAATACCAAAGCAAACATGGTTGGACGTGAGTGATTGAGAACCAGAAGAAGGACGTGCATTTAAGAGGAAAAGCAAATTGTTCTAATCGTCCTTGGTGCTTTATTGATAGCTGCTGCTGTTGGTCAGTTCCCCAAAAGTTCCCTGATTCAGAAAACCAACCTGCACATACTCTTGATCATCTCCATAGGTTTGATTGTATCTATCAGCTTTCTAAAAAGCATTTGAGGTAATTGTATTGTTGGGCTTAGAGTTAAGCCGAGTTGTTAACGATTGTCGCAGTCGACGGTTGGGGGAACTTGGATTCGGAGTAGAATTCAAGTGAGTCAACTCAAGGGTAGATAGGGTCTATTTTACTTGAGTTTGGTTTGGTTTTGGCACTTAGTGGAGTGCGTTGGAAAATCCCTAGTGGTCGTGGTTTTACTTCTTGATTGAGCCCAAGAAGGTTTCCACGTAAAATCCTTGTGTTGTTTATTTGATCTTGTTTGGCTTTTATATTCTGTTAAAAGGAACTCACAAGGAACTCAGAACTCTACGAATTGAGTTAATACAAATCGAGTTAATAATTGAAAAATCACATAGACTCAATTCACCCCCCTCTTGAGTCTATCCTTGCAACTAACAGATAATTTCAAAGCTGCTATGTTTAAGGAGTTTAAAATGACGGGATTGTGATCTATTGACTATAGTTCTTAGAGTAGAAGTGAATTAGCATGAAGATGGCATATACATACTACAAAAGAAGTATGCTAAGGAGATCCTTGAGAAATTTTGAGATTGATTTGTGCAATTTGGTAAATGCTCCTATTGCAACAAATTTAAACTAACAAACCATGGAGAATGAAGATTGATCGACTATACATCATACTAGAGTTTAGTTGGAAGCTTGACATATTTAACTATCTCAAGATCAGACATTGTCTAATATGTTCGCTGCAAGCCCAAAAGCCTAGAATAATTCCTGGCAACCAAGAGGGGAAAAAAATGGAAGTATTGCTAACAAAACATCCATCAAATGTAAAGGAGATGCTTCTTGAAGCATAGGTCAAGGAAAATTACAAGGAAGAGATAATATGGTTTTGGATGTGGACGGCGTCAAAAGAGAGGTGTGCAAAGCTTCTACAATGAAAACAAAAAAATCACCAGTTTTCAATGATGATATGGAAGAGAAAGAGAATGAAGTAGAGGCGGTTTGAAAGATATAATGGAGGGGGAACGACAATTCTCAAGTGGATTGTTATCTTGTGGCAAATATGATCATTACTCTTAGGAATGCCAATCTGAAGGGATTAATGAAGAAACAAAGCTTATGGAGCATGTTGATGATCCAAACGAGGCAACATTATAATTGCAGGTGATAACTGCAAGTGGTATCTTGATAATGGAGCTAGTAATCACATGACTAGATACAACAGCAAATTTGTAGAGTTTATGACAAAGTTAATGGTAGCACACATTTTGGAGATAACACGAATGAGGAGATCAAAGGTAAGGGAACCATTATAATTGATTTCCGTCTTTTATTCATTTACAGTGGTTCCTTACATTTGATCTGCTCCTTCGTGTTATCTCCAAAATGTATGTGACCAATAACTTTGCCATCAAACTCTACGAACTACTTCCATATCAAGACACCATGTGCGACTCCTGCAATTTCTTTCCTAAGAGATAATATTGCCTCTTCTGAATCCTCGACATGCCCTATAAGAATTGTGTCATCACTAACCCCTTCAAAGTGGCAATTCCAAAAGTATTACCCATATCTACCACAAGAATAACAATCCACTTGAGAATTGGCGTTTATTTTTCATTGGATCTTCATAACCTCTATCTCATTCTCTCTCTTCCATGTCCTCTTTGAAAACATAGATTTTCATTTTCATTGGAGAAGCACTCCTTCCCCTCACCATGTCCACATCGAAAACCACAACTTCTTATGCCACTTCATTCCGTAAATTTTTTTGCGCATCATATGCCTTCTTATATACTTTCGCCGGTCCAAAAGGTTTGTCCAACTTTTTATAAAATTGCAACTCACAACATTTAAGTTAATACAATTTTAAAAATTTGACAAACTTTTTGAAAAGAGGGAGAGAAAACTGCTAAGGTTTCTTTTTAAAAGTTGTAAATACTTACAACTGCACCATCCTTTGATTTTCTTACCACATAGTAATAATCTAATACTATTAATATTTTCTATATACATCAAGAAGGGATTTTCATGAGCATAGAGCATGCTGCAATAAAAAAAATTAAGATTGAATGATGCGTAGGAAAAACTCTCATCTTTCAATAACTCTTAGAGGTCTATAATGAATATGATTACAATCGCATCAAACTATAGTTCACAAGAATTTGCTTTATAAAAAAGATAAGAAAAGAAGAGAAGATTTTCGGTGCGGTGACTCAAAGTTTTGGCTTATTTCAACTAGATGGCCTTACGAATTTACATAATACTCTGTAACTAAGAAGTGACTTGTTTTTAAACTATTATCACTAAGGTGATTTTAAACTATATTTTTGCTTATCGGAAGCCGACGTGGTGTTGATATTTCTGACATGATAACTATCAAGTCAAATTTAATGACCAAAACACCCTTATACCTTCAAGAAACCACCCCACCCCATTGGAAGCNGCAGGCAACAACCCCAACTCGCAGATCCCCCTCCCCTCTTGCAGATCCACCATCACCCCTCCCCACCAAGAGTAGATTAAGAAGACTCTTCATCCACTTCAAACATCATCTTTTACCCTACCTTCCATTTTCCAATTTCCAATTTCCTCTCGGTAATCTATAAAAACCCTTGCCTTTCCACTCCAAATATTTTCAACTCCTACCAAACAAAAACCAAATCAATCAGCTTCTCCTCTCTGCCTCAAACTTGAAACCTCAAAGCTCTATTAATTAAACTATCTCAACGGAATCGGAGTGAGAGTTGAAGAGAAAGGGGATCTAAGATGGGTGAGGGAGAGGAGAGAGAGAGTGGACTTGCAATGTAGGGAGAGGAAGAGAGGGGAGGGAGCTTCCAATGGGGTGGGAAAAGGGGAGGCGAAGGGGGAGGGGACAAGAAAGAATGGGGCTGAGTTTTTTTTTTTTTTTTTCTTCTTGCACATCTTTGAATAGGATTAATCAAGTCATTTTACATCTTTGATAACCGGAAACATGGCCTTCTTGTTTCAAAGGCAAGTCACATCTTAGATATTATGTAAACTTGAGGTCCCATAGCTTTAAATAGATAGGATTCAAAAGAGTACTTGAAGAAAAAAAATATATATTTGTGATGTTTCCATTGAACAATAATATATAAGTAAAATATGCAAGTGAGTTAGAATGGAATCTGTATCACTAACCCACATCATTACAAATGTAAACCATCTTTGACGTAATATCATCTTTTCCTCAATATGTTGAATCTGTGTATGAAGTGCATTGAAAAGAACCAGTGCATTTTACAAGGTTGAAACCTATTATTTGTTATAAGATTTATATGGGTGATACCAACAAAAACCTAGATGTATAGAGTAAGTATTTAAAATGGCCCACGCTGTGTATAAATTTGTCAAAATGCTAACAGAGTTGATGACTTGCAAGTGCAAGAGCACATTTGCTGCAAGTCAGCCAAAATTAAGGTATGCAAATGTAGAGATATGTTGAAGAGTGACCTCAAATGCATGATGCACTGATTAGCTTATATCAATAATTCCAACTCCTAATAATAGCACGCAATATATACACAAAGGGTTATGCAAGCAATAAGCAATTAAACTAAAATTTAAACATTTCGAGCAAGGCAACACCATGTTTTCTCCATCTGCAGTTTCTTCATGAACAGAACAGGTGCAGGAGAACTCAGAATAAGCTTACTTCTCGAGAAGAAAATATAATCCAAAAACTTCCAAGAATTTCCCACATCATGCAAGTAGTGAAATTGAGCAAATCTTTCAGCTAAAAAGAGATTCTCCTATTCAAAGATACAATAATCCAAAAGATATACAGCTCCTCATAGAGTCACATACCTCACTTCCTCTAGTTATTTTGAGCTAGCAAGGGTTGGCGTCCATAATGCAATTTGCTACCAACATTTATTATTTATTATCAAGTTCAGAGCATATATACTATTATAAACAGAGAAGGCGATAGAGAAGTCATACAGTGGGAGATATTGATACGTTCAGGAACACTTAAACAATAGTTTTGACTTTGGACAGGTTACTTACATGTTATTCACGACATTTAGCAACAGGGAGTGGTACCACAGGCAGATTTACGGTCCGGAATGAAGAATACCTTTGAGAATTCACTTTAGATCGAGTGATGAACTTCATCATCACCTCCCGTGCTTCTGCTACTGCTTAATAATGCAGGACCTTGACCTTGACCAGGCCGTTGGACATTAATAGGAGTTGTTTGTGTGAACGTCAAACCAACAGAAGTGTTACCAGGGGGTAAGGTTCTATTTGATTGGGTATCCCTTTGTGAGTTTAGAGCATATTCTGGTCGAATCTCTGTGGACGACAATGAAGGAGGCAAAGTACCTAACGACGACCCAGTAAAATAGGGAGTAACTGGCATCTCAGGGAGAGATGAAGCTGATGGACTACTCATCATACCCACTGGATGATCAAACTTACACGTAGGCCCAAATTTGCAATACCCATTTTGCAGATAGAAGGTGCAAGGCTGTGTTCCCTGTCCAAAACAAAAATAAAAACAAAAAATGAAATAAAAAAGTGTCCACATTATCTATTTTGTTCAGTGACATAGATAGCCAAAGAATAAGCACAATGCAAGCCCAGATATACATATTGTATATGACGAATTCACGTTCTTAAATGAACCTACAAACTAACATACATTGCAGTAGAATTTCAAAATGCAGTTGTATCAATTCAAGGTAAACAGAAAATGAAAGCATCAACAATATTCACAATATCACTGTGATCAAACAATTTCAAGCATAAACCCAGTAAGATAACCATAAACAGACAATACAAATTCACTATAGTTCAGGCTGGCATTTAAACCTTACCACTGATATTGATTCAAACTTCTGTTTAAGAAGAATATCTTTGAAAGGGAAAAAGAGTATATAGTAACATCTGTGGAAAGTAACAGGGAAAGGATAAGAAATATAATAAAGTGAGAGAACACCTAAAGAGATGGAGATATCAAACATAATTCAGTTCAGTTATGCCACAACCTGCAGAAGCAGTGAGGTAAGTATCGAGAGCATAGTTCATACAATCACCAGCTTTTTGACTAATAGATGTCACAGGAAATGCAACCTATATACTAAGATAAAATCCCACCAATTCCACACATCCACAAATCTAACGTTCCAGAAGAGGATTCCAGCAATCCACCTGCAAAGGTCGTTACACAGCAGACACCACTACATATGCTTGAATACAGCATATGCATTATAATAATAACAATGAAAAGTATGTAAGAAAATAATCATTTTTGTTCTACTGGGGAAAGAAGTAGGTTTCCGCACAGCCTTCTAGTGAGCAGTGGACTGCCGTTAGCAACTTCCTATTTTTTGTCGAAAATAAATTCCCTGAAATCTCTCCATGGAGTTGTATAGATGCCTTGCAAGTTGCAGCCAATATGCTCTATTCAATCCTGTGTAGTTATGGAAGATGCGAGATCAAACCTAACAGTGCCCTCTTAACTTCTCTCATGGCTTCTTATATGTTTCCAAGATGAGCATTTTCCATTATTCCCGTATCAATGCCTGTGAAATATGAACATGAGGGTGTCCTCTTCTGGTGCTCTTCCCACCAAACAACTAATTCTATCCTTCCTAGTATATCAACAAATCTGTCAAAACATCTAGATCCTCCCATTGGACACAATCTACGTATGCTAAAATCCAAGGCAAAGCACATAACAGTGTCCACCAAACCACCTTTTAAGTTTACGATCCAAACAACATGACCAAGAATGTCCTTCCTATCAAGCCAAAACTCTCAAGTAAAGGTCAGGAGTCCTGAAAATCCTTTTTTAGACAACTTGTGCCCAACCATCATATCTACATTGTTTGAACTTTGAAGTTGCCTCTTCCAAGTATCCTAATTTTTCATCTCAGTTGCATGTTTGGATCATGGTAAGCAACACTGATAACCAGTAAAAGTTTAGAAGAGAATAAGTGATCAAAATTTTAGTTGAAGAGAACTATGCAAATCTCATATGCATCACGCTTCTTAAACTTGAGGCTGACATAGCTGAAATTTGAAAAGATAGAGATCATAGGTAATAAAGCTAAGTATATTACAAGAACATGCAGTTTCAAGTATGTTTGCTGCAGTAATTTGAACGCTTAGTGACTGTGTGAATTCAGTTATAAACTTTTACTCCTTGGAAGAAGGGGATGTGTATTTTGGTTTTAAGACCAGTTAAAGCATTATTTGAATTAATAAATTTACACACTTGTACATATCTTCATTATGGATGAATATTAAGATGCCCACGACAAGATGCATGGTGGTGATTCGGGAAGAAGGTACCACGGCTTTATCAGAAAAAAAAAAAAAAAGAAGGTACCACGGCAGAATTATCCTAGGATAGTGGTTTCTTCACGCCACTGAAATCAATCTCAGAGCCATGTCATTCAGTCAAAGTATTGGTTATAAGTAATTTCCCCCATGCTATGAACTATCTCTTTCAGTCCTTTTTGAGGTCTTCCGCATGGAGGATTCAAGGATAACCAGAGAGCAATCTGACATGTTGCCACCAAGCGACCTCATAACAAGCCTCCCTTTAAACCAAATTATAAAATAAAATAAAATGAGCAATCAAAGAAAGGTCACTTTTTCTGCAGCCTACGTCTACTCCATTCTCTTGGTATGCCATCAGAAACTTACCTTGGCAGGTGGTACGACATATAACGACCACATTCACCCATGTAAAAAAGTAAAATATAATAGATCATACCGTCCTCGATCCCACCTTTACTTACACCTAGACAAGTGATGATTGTTAAGAAACATTTTTCAACAAAAGATATCATGAGAAACTTGAAGTCTAACCGTCCTACAAAAGTAAATTGCATAATTGAGACATTCCAAAATAGTAACTGAGATACAGTGCCATGGAGATAAGGAGTCATTATAATAGGCCAAACTTCAGTTCTTGGGTGACATACATGAGACTCATACCCAGTTTTAGGCCTGCAGTGAAAGAGATTCACTGATTCCAACCTTCAATCACCCTTGCCCAACCTCTCTTCTTAGCCATCACATAAATTCAAGTCATGCTAGAAGCTAGGCCAAGTTGTATGTACGAGGCTAAGAGCCCCTATTACACAATCGCGTCCCTTTCTTGCACTAGTAACTCAGGCACAACTACCTTCTAAAGATTGTAGCTACAGAAAGATTTTCAGGCATGTTGAAAAATAAATTTAAACTATGAGCAGGGTTAGTTTCAATTTGCAGAACAAAAGAAAGAATCAAGAAAGCAGATGAAATAGATATATACATCAACAGCATGCCATTAACTTTCTTTTTCCCAACAAGCAGGACAGTGAAAGCTACAATCTATAAGCTGAGCCAATCACACAAAATGGTACTAGACTATTGTCACCCCACGCACTCTGCCTTACCAACAACTCCATGAGGAGAGAGAGATAGACAGACAGAGAGAGAGAGAGAGAGAGAGAGAGAGAGAGAGAGAGAGAGAGATGAGAAGGTAAAAGCAGGGAGGATATGACAGATGGTTGATATCACTTAGGTTAGTATAAGGTTCATCGCTACACTTCAAGGCTTTATCGGTTTATCCTCCTCAACTTATTTTTTTATTGATTTATGTTGAGTTCAACAAAAATCAGTAAAGTCGCTCTCAGTAAAATAAATCGAATCAACAAACATCAACGAAAATTAACAAGAATAGTAGAATCAACAAAAATATCATGAATAGAACAAAGCCCAGTTCAACAAATCCCTAAGAAACATCCAACCAACGTAATGTACTACATTAGAAGAAAAAAATAAAAAAATGTTAAGATCATAAAGCAAAATTCCTCTGACATCAATAGATCTCAATTACTGCCCATTACCAAGTGACAAATGTGAAATGTCTGAAAGAAATAGGCGAAAATCAAACATCAAAAACATGCTTCTTAAACTAGGGCTGAATCTTTGCATGATAGCAACCAGTGACAGGCTGACAGCACAAGCATAACAACAGAAAGATGAAGCTTACCGGACGAAGGGGAAGACCTAGTGGGCCAAGGAAACAAGTTGCAGCTGATGCTACCCGGTCTGGTGGATGATGATATCTACAAGAGCCACCAAACTTACAATTGCCTGTTTTAATGTAGTATTGACATTCAGGTTCACCTGGTCGCTCTGGAAACATATGTTCTTTGCCACTAGAGCTTGACTGCACAGCGGAAGATGGTAAATGGGGATAAGACCCTGCTAGACCAGGTGTTGAAGGTGATAGTGGGGATACGCCATATACAGAACCTGATCCAGCAGCAGGTTGAGCACCAGAAGATAATACAGGACTTAGAGGTCCCTGCACCAAGCATGCCAAGTGATCCTTTAGATATCTAACAACTCCTGCTCAAAAACTCATAGTATATCAATAACTTACCGAATATGAATTCCAGCCTGGCATGGAAAGAACTCCAGGAGAAAGAAGCACGGGAGGATAACTCCCAGGAACATAAGAACCAGGTACAATAGGAGGCCTTGCCACCCTAAAGCTGGTGGATGACCCTGCTGCTTGTTCGTGTATAGGAACTGAAGGAGACTGCACCGTCGGATAAAATGGAGGTGCAGCTGCTGGCATCGACATGCCAGCCGGTTGAGGATGATGGAATTTACAAGTTATCCCAAATTTGCATTGCCCCGTTTTTAAATAATAGGAGCATTCTTTCTCACCCTGTTCGAGATGAGAGAAACATGGTAAATCCCACTTATTAAATTGTGAACTAGCATACATTGAAGAAATAATCATACACAAATGCGGAGTTAAATAAGTTTGGATGGACGTAGAACAGTTCAGTTCAAACCGGTCGTAGTGGGTAACCATGATAGTTTAGTGGCACATTGGTCAATGATCCACCAGCATTTCTCGGATGGTGGAACTTGCAAGTAGCACCAAATTTACAAGTTCCGGTCTTCAAATAATACTGCAAAAGTAGCATCATGAAGAAATTAGTCCCATGAGGCAACTACCATATTCTCTGTACTTAACAATGTAAAACTAGATTTTACACAGTGACAATAGCTCACCTGACATACAGACTCCCCTGGACGTTCTGGGTACTCCCCACCAACAAGCCTTGCAGCTGCGACAGCCTGAATCTCATGGAAAACTCCAATTAGGTCCAGGATACAAAACCACCTACTTCTTAATTACACATTAATTCCATGTCAAGGTTTTCTGATTAAATGAAGACATTATCCTCTCTCTTAAGTAGCATCCAAACTCAATTGTCAATCTCTCTGACCATGTTAAGGTATAAAGTGAGTAGGTCGTCCCACATCAGAAAATTACACAAGACATTACATAAACACTCATATAACTCTCCGTTCTCCCCCGTTAACATTGGTTTCATGATGGAATTTCACTTGGAAGTGTATATACTTGATTAAATTGGGCCCCATTTTCTCTATAATTGAACAATGTATAACCGACAAAAAGCACAAATTCCTCAAATTCACCATCACAATTGGGCAACAATCTTACAATCTAGCCTAAAACAGTACAAATTTTACCAATGCACGTTAAATTGATCAAACAAATGAGTGTAAAGAAGCAGCTAGCTCACCGCAGCACGATCACGAGGATGGTTGTATCGACACCGGCTCCCGAACCCGCAGAACCCGGTCCGCATATAATACATACAATCAGACATACCGGGCCGCTCCGGGTAGGACTCACGGCCCGACAAACCCAGCCGCAACATGGACTCTACATTGTTCATTTCCCACCAAATTCAAAGCCAAAAACAAACACATCAGAAAACCGTACAGTCCAAAACCCTAAATCAAAACAAAGCATTACAAAACCCTAGAAAATGAGGACCGAAACGAAAATTGAAATGAAATAGAAATGAAATGGAAGCCATTAAAGCTTACCTTCGAGCCCAGTGTCGGCCCAATCAGCAGCTGGCGGATCCACCTCGGGCCCAGAATTCCGTCCGTACAACTCCATTTCTCTCTCTCTTTAAAACTCTGTGAGTGAAGAATCGACAAAAGGGTACCTTTACAGATGATGATGATGATGATGATGATGATGATGATGATGGTTGAACAATGACTGAAAAGCTGAAAAGCTCAATTACAGACAAAAATGGAAGAATTTGTGGAGGTATTTTTTTCTGAAACCAACAACAACAACAATGAATGGGGGTTCACTGTCACTGTGATCACAGCAAGAGGAGAGAGAAAGTGAGGAGAGAGAAAGGAAATAGGAAGAAATGAGAAAGCTTTTTCTCTTTCTCTCTCTTTCTTTCTTACAGAGTCTTGAGTATTTCTTTCCTCTCCCTCACTCTCTCTCCTCTCTCCTCTCTCTGTCTCTCACTACAACAAATCAGACTGTACGGACGGACTGGTTTTGTTGTATTTTTAGTGTGAGAGTGAGTGAGAGAGTGAGTGTGTGAGTATTTTTGGACTTTTTTGCCCTTTTTGTTTTTTTTTTTTTTTCACTTTCAAAGTTCCAAGTAGGCAAATAGTAAGTACTCCTATTTTTGGGTTTTGGGTTACTCAAGAGTGTAAAGCTTTTAGTGATTGTTCATTTGTTGTTGTCTAATTTTTTTATTTGGTATGGTGTGTGCTCTTTGTTCTATACTGATTGACTAAACATTTATGTTTGTACCTTCCCAATTGAATACTAGGAGTAATAAAAAGCAATTAAAAAAAATTACGGGTGTGTTTACTTCAATGTAAGAGGAAGTTAGAGTTTGGGGATTTAAAGTAGGAATTTGGTGGTTGGGAGTTTGATAAGAGTTCATATTGTAAGGTTATGTGGGGCAAAATTAGTTGTAACTGCGAGTTGTAGCTATATCAATTGCTTCAAAAGTGTTTGGTAGTTGAGAGAGGAAAAACAAAAGTTGCAAGTTTCAAGCTGTAGCTTTTACTCAACAACTAGCTGTTGATGCTTATGTCTACTTGTCCAAGATCAGGAGTTCGAATCCTGAACGTAACTTGAAAGTGCTTGCAATAGAGGTGGACCCCCATGAGGCTATCAGGATAGTTCGTTCAACTCACTATCACTTGTGTGTGCTGTGGTGACGGGCTCCCTCTCTCTGAGAAGCAGCTATAGCTCAAATCGGACATTCCA
>BSSO01005295.1:0-13314 GCA_030267885.1 Mesembryanthemum crystallinum | reverse complement strand
AGGACTCCTTGTCCTCTACCTTTGTAATTACAATTTTACTTTGTTAATAATATACTTTTTCTTTATCAAAAAAAAAACTAGGTAGGCAAGGTTGGAGCCTTTTAACTCTCCCACCCATTGGAAAATGTACCCCCTTCCACCCATCCAGGCATTAAGGAATCGTAGCCAGTAGCCACCCATGACACAGATTACCCCCAGGAGGGACACCGAGGTAAGCAAGGGACCTTGGTAGGACTAAACATCTAACTACACTTAAATAGATTGATCCTCATACTAGAAACGATCTTCAAAAACCTGAATGGTGAGCACTTTTCCAAATCCCTCATAATGAATCATTAACTAGACATGTGAGACAACTACACTCTCCCTCCCCAATCTGAGACCCTCCAATATCCCTCGCTCCACACTTTTATCCAACATTTGACTGAGAACATCTACTACCATGGTGAAAAGAAAAGGATAGAGAGGATCCCCTTGCCTAAGGACTAGAGAATAGGAGAACCACTCCCTAGGGGGGCTCCATTAATCAATTCCGAAAAGCTTGCATTGGAAAGGCGACAGCTAATCCACTTGCGGCAACTTTCCCTAAACCCCTTCTATCCTAGACCCTATCTAGAAGGCCCAAGCACACTCTATCATAAGTCTTTTCAAAGTAGAGCCCCACCCCTGAAAATCTGTACAACACGCCTCGTTCATCACCTCATTGGCCACCAATGAATCTAAGATTCATTGCCCCTCCACAGGCAGCATACATTGATATAGATAACCCTAAGTGAAAAATGGTTAACCTCCTCCGGAGGTATGTCCGTATGTGGCAAGGAGGGCCTTTATCTATTATGTTTACCTTGGTCATTGACACTCTTCATATGGTGGTGGAGGGTTCTAAGATGGGAAGGGAGGGGAATCATGCTTTATCACCTTCCCTTTGTGAGGATTCACTTTTTCCTTTCAGCAAGTGTCAAAGAGTTTAAACATGTGTTGACTATCCTTCAACTTATTTGAGTGTTCAGGAGAGGACAGGACGTCCTCAATATTTTATTTTTTTATTTTGATAAGAAAAAAATTTATTGAAAGAATAAATGTATTAAATACAAGCTAAGAGGACAAGATGTCATCAAATCTAACACCAGTTACACATCACTAGTTACACATCACCCCAATGGCGCTGAAGCAGAAAGCAGTAAATCCTTAAAAGCACCAGCAGCCTTGGCCCATAAGGAAGCCAAGTACACAACTCAATCCTAGACGTCTGGTGGGGTGGACCGTCGAGAGAAGATTCGAGCATTACGCTCTAGCCACAAGCACAATAGCAAGGCTAAGCAAGCACACCTCCACAACAACCTGAAAATAACGGGTCTGCAGGTGTTAAGTAATAGAAGGAGACATGCGAAGCACTCTCCCCAAATCCCCAAGAGTTTCCCCAAAAGAGACCGAGCAACATCACAATGCAAGAAGAGGTGCAAACAAGTCTCACTATCCTGGCGACACAAAACGCACAAATCCGGGAGATAGCCATCCCAGGTCTTCTCCATTGCACCATAACATGAGTGTTCACCCTTCCAGAGCTAGGGTCCAGTGGTCCACACAAAAGCACGCACCTTAAGGGGAGCTTTGGATTTCCAAATGTAATTGGCTAGGGGAAAGGAGGGAAAGGTTAGGAGGTCTAAGATGACGAAGGAGAGACTCACAATTGAAGATCCTAGAAGGATCCGCAACCCAAGTCCAAGAGTCCCTTCTGTAATCCAAGTGAATGGTATCAAGAACACCAACCAGGGAGTAGAGTTCCTCCATCTCCCAAACATAGGGAGCTCTCCGTAGACGACGATCCCAAGCATTGCCGCTACTAGAGTAGAAAGCAGCAGTTGTGGCATCATGGAGAGTAGACAACTTACAAGACAGCCCACTTCTCTGGACCAAAAAGACACATAAGCATTATTTTTCTGCCGCTTTATTCTTTTAGATTAGAATGTTTCACAAGCAACTCTGTTCAAATGTTGATCATCAAAATTATGTAGAACCTTCATGACCTACTATTCCCTAATCACGTTATTTTGGGAAATCCAAACTGTACTTTTCCTACCAAACACACTACCCGATATGTAAACTCCTAAAAGCCTAACCATCTATATACATCAAAGCAATCTGTATATGTACTATGTGCCAGCCTGTCAGCATGATTGCCACAAGAGAGAGCCGATGAGCATACAAGATTTTAAAGTCCAGTGAATTAAGCCATGCGAGAAAGTTCATCAACTTAGGCTATGTTCTCGTCACCTGAAAAAAAAACTGAACTGAACTGAACTGATCGGAACTGAACTGAATAGAATAGAATAGAATACAAGCTAAAATAAGGTGAAGAGAACATAGCCTTAAACACCAAACTACTAGAAAGGGGAGCCACAACATATTAAGAGATATTCCCTGGGAGTAGGAAAGCGACAAGATATCAAAACACATTCCCTCAGAGGGGGAAGCCCATTTTTCAGCTCAAATAACTTTTTTTAACATAAGAGAAAATGTTATAATAACTCTACAAAGTAGGAATTGCAGTAAAAACTCACCATTTTCCAAACACAAGCAATCAGCTTCTTCAGGACCTTCATATAAAAGAATTCTATCAAGTATAGCCTCTTGCCATGGTGACCCAAGCTGTCTTGAATGATCAAAGATAAATGAATTTTGCAAATTATGCATAGCTCCTTGACTGGTTTTAATTGACTGGTGGTGCCCGATCAAATCCATGGGATGGCAGTTTGATGATGCTGAGACAGTGGGAAGAACTACTGACAGTGAACTCTTAGTGACTAAATACAAACAACCCTGGAAAATGCAACCAACAGCTTCTCCATCATCAAATTGTGCTTCACTTTGGAGATCAAATGTTCTGTTTATATTATTTGAGCATCTATCATCACAAAAGTTTGACTCTATGTACAAACTAGTATGAACAATACAACTCCTTGTACTTTTTTCTCTATGCCCTTTACTGAGACGAGTAACCCCAAAGGGAGAAAAACAAATGGTGTCTGCCACACCAAGTTTTGCAGTGGGAAGAAACAATTTCCTGATACGCCGTGAGCTTCTACTATCAAAAACACTATGAGCACTCTTCCGGGGAGCAGCAGAGAAACCATTCAATTCTAAGTCATCTTGATTAACAATGCCTTGAATATGCCAGCTATGACCACTTTGGAAGTCGGAACTTTGTAAGTCACCTCTTCTGAATGACTTTCCATTCTTTAAAGATGAGTTCGCTCCAAACGGACCAACAAACACCTCCTGGTGGCTGATGTCAGAATAACCGACATCCCATGGAGCCAACATACCAAGCCTTAAGTACTGTGGAAGAAGCTTATCAAGCAAAAAGTATTTTTCTGGCACATGATCACTGGCACATATAACATAAACTACACCATATTCATCGATCACGGTGAATAAAGAGGAATACGGGGCAATGAGCAATCTTCGAAACCTTTGTTTACGAGCAATGCCATGAGTTTGGGAAGTCAAAATACAAGCATCATCTAATTTATTTGGTAGCATATCATCTCTTGCACTGCCATTAACATCCACTGATAAGTTTCCTTGTTCTGGCAGATTCTGTTCTGGTTTAGCATACATCTGCAAGACGTCCACACACGCAATATATTCGCCTGTCATTGCATCAAAAAGAAGAATGGATCCCAAATCATTAAGACAAATGAGAAACTTGTCAGAAATTTGAAAATCTATCCACTCAGCTTCGCAGCTCATATCAGCTCCTGGAAGCTTAACAGAGTAGAGCCACTGCAACCCACATATGCCTACACGAGCAACAACAATAATCATGTTCCGGCTCTTCAAATTAGTACCCCCACTGCTATTGACAGTATTACTTCCAGAGGACAAAACAAATCCAGTCAACTGGTTAAAGCTGCTTGAGAATACTCTGAAACAAGTGTAGTCTCCTCTCAGATCAACATTACCATTGGAATTGAGGCTGTGAAATGAAGTTTGATCTGCACCTTTACGTTCACTGTTCACTGATCCATTAACTGCTTCAGATGTACATTTGTCTAATACAGAATGTCCACCAGAAAAGAAGCCCAAAAATAAAGTATCTTCAAAAGAAACAAAAAATGAGACTACAGTTGCCGAGCAGGGAAGCCTTGACTCCTCAGGAAAACGGGTCCAAATGCTACCATCAGATTCCATAATCTTGGCTGGACTCAAAAAAGACCGCAACCATTTCTTTGGGGTCAAGGTGCTTGAATGATGGCTCACTGAATCCTGTCCAGCACTATAAGGGCTTTCTTGAGCTCCATTGATCGTACTAGCATCAGCGACCTCTCCAGGATTTCTAGCATCACACGAGGAAGGACCTAAAGGCCCCCATTCAACCCACCTCCCTCGCCCATTCTCTTCTCCAAATGACAGCGGGCTGACTAATTCATCACTTTCATTGAGTTGACGAAAGGCATGAACTGTTACGCCGCAATCACCAACTACAAAAAGAAATTCTCTAAATGGTGCTCCCTTGTGCTGTTTATATGTATCCCCACACAAACCCCAAGCTAGTGAATGTACATCAGAAACAGAAGCGCAAGCATTCGAAAGTGAAATGTTGCTTTCAGGAGAAAAACCGTTACTAGAAACACCTTCTAATGAATCAGAAGTACACCGAATATCTTCTGGTGTATCCGACCTACAAGTTGATGGGAATGATGAATTTACATCCTCTTGATTCTCATATTTACAACTTCCACTGGTGATGCAATAGGCGTCTTCTGCAAAGAGTAAGGTTTCTAAATATAAAATCAAAGTTTGTATAGCAACCCCTCCCCCCCTTCTCCCCAGAATATGAAACAATTAAACTCACCTCTTGATAGAGGAACCAAGAGGGCTTCACTCTGATGTGAAAGCAACAGCAAAACCTCCTTTGTCGGAGAGAGAAATGCTTCGCGGTACTCCGATGGGTCGACTTGAACACGAGAAGGATCCCATCTGCGCAACTGCAGCACAGCAGGACCCTCCCCATTCTCAGGAAAGTCCATAATCTAATCACGATAACACAGAATACAATTAGCAAACACCCCAAATATGGTCAATTAGAAACAGACAACAAGATGCCCATCTTGAAATAATCACTATAGGCAATGGCAATTTTGGATAAATAACCATCATTTACTTCTCATTAGTTGCTAATCATCAAACCAATCAATGCAATTCCATTCACAGCAACACCGCGTAATTGCGTATCGACCCAATTCGACACCTACCCTTGTTTCATAAACAGCAATCAAATTGATAACAATAACACAATACAAATAGTAAACACCCCAAATATGGTCAATCACAAACAAACAACGAAATGCCCGTCTCGAAATAATCACTATAGGCAATGGCAACTTATCAACTTCATATTAACAACCATCATCTTGCTAATCATCAAACCAGTCAATGCAATTCCATTCACAAAAACACAGCATATCCCGTATCGACCCAGAACGACACCTACCCTTGTTCCATTAACAGCAATCAAATTGACCCAGATAAACAAAATTGAAGCATCAATTGGTGAAAACAAAGGGCAAAACAAAAGGGGCTTTTTGTCAATTTCAAGAGATGAATCGAGAGCTGAGCTCGCATGTCATAGATGACCACCGATGGGTCACCGGAGAGAGAAAGAGAAGAAGGGGAAAGAGCATTTGGGTAAGTAGAGGTCCGCCATAGATAGGCGAACTGGTGAATGAGATTGGCAGATTGCCATTTACATCGTTGAGTTGAAGAAGTAGCTGCAATGGTTGAAAATGGGGGGAGGAGAGAGAGAGAGAGGACGTACCAGAAGAAGAAGAACAGTTTACTCCGGCAAGACACGAGGCATTTTCCGCTGGTTTTAGTTGTTGTAGTAGTAGTCCTTTTAATTTTGATTTCTTCCCTCACTCGTATCATATCCGCTCTTTTTCCCACAAAATTAATGTTTTTTTTTTTGGGAAATAAATAAAAGATATTTTCCCATTTGATCAAAAAAGAAATAAATATGTAAAAGATCTTTTTTTTCTCAACGGGTGAGTTGGGTTCTAGCCAGATGGTTAAGTTATACGAGGTGTAGTGTAGTGTGATATAAAGGTATAACTAACATGCACGGTCACAACACGGAAAAACCATAGTATAACACTTCTTAGTGTAAAGGAGATAATGTGTCTCACTCGTAACTGTGAGACAAATAAGGGTGTAAACGAGCCATGCCGTATTGGCCGAGCCCTATTCGAGTCTGGGTCGAGTACTTGTCGGACGAGCTCGAATTTGAGTTGGAGCTCGATCGAGCTTGTCGATTGAGCTTTGGAGTCGAGCTCGAGTCGGTAAACGAGCCAAGCTCAAGCCGAGCTTACAAATCAGGAATTTCAAAATATATGTTGATTATTTAATTAAATTCATTGATATTAGTGTATACACGAGCATTGAACGAGTTACAATCGAGCAATCGAGCTTTAAGCAAGCGCATAAATGAACTTTAAGCAAACTGTTCGTGAACATAAACAAGCCGAGAACAATCTTACTCGAATTCGGCTTGTTTAATAGTAAACGAGCTTTGATCGGGATGTTTACGAGCAGCTCACGAGTGTACTAACTCATTTACATCCCTGAAGACAAATCTTAACAGATGAAGTAAGACTCACCAATTGAGAATAACGTATAGTAGTTTATCCACCGACTAAATCACCGTGTAAATCACTAAATGTGCCTTTTAAGCATGTTAATTTTGTGCTTTATAAGCATGTTAATTTTAAAATAAAAAATAGTTTTATAATCCATACATGGTTCTTATTGGTCTAACATAATCTGCTAGGTAAGTGACACAATGAATCAATAAAAAAATTTCAATGTAAGTCTAGATAGCAAAAGGGGGGATCACCCACCGCGTTGCTAATGGTAACAAATCCAACATATAGACCAACAAAGTATATTAATATCCAATCATTTCAACCATAGTTAACACAATAGATAGAGGAGCCCAACCTCTTCATTCTTCATGTATGTTAAGCAAGGCAACATAGTGGAATTTAAGAGACATGACCAGGTCGCTCAGACAATAAGTAGCGTCGGATGAGTGTGGTTTGTGAAAAATGGTCATATAGTTAAACGATGGTCAAAAGTTATAGCATTCATCCACTCTTAGACTATACTTTCCTTTACAAGGCAATGTGTCCCATATATGCAACATATTTAAATTATAAAAAAAAAAAAAAAACAAAAAAACAATTGTTATATTTTTTTTTTCTTAACAAAAACTTGTACGAGTTGGTCTCAAAACAAGGTCAACTCCTAAACTTACTTCTCTCTACCCTAATAATACTTTTATTATGAAAGTACTACTTTTCCCTTCACAAGTACAACTTGTCTCTTCCTAAGTACTATTTTTCCTTCCCCAAATACCACATTTTTATGCCTTGCGTGAGGCATACTATCAATTCCATTTTTACCTGCTGCATACCATTTTTATATTAGAAGTAACGTAGGACATTTCTTTTCCGTACTAGCACTTGTCTCGTGAATGAGACAATCTCCTACAAGTCCAACTGCTATATATTTGTAACAATCCAACCCAGCTACCTTTGCAACACAACCCACCGTGGCAAGTAGTTGAATTGGACTGTTTTAGTTGGTATCATAACAACCCTATGACCATGGGTTGAGCCCGTGGGTTAGAAGAGTCTTGGTTAATTGCCACCTGACAATGGTGGATTTTGGGCTAGATTAGAGCTTAAGGCGCAACGAGTTGGGCATTTGTAACCCCCTAAATCCTACATCGATAGAATGTGAGGATTCTGATGTGTGTTTTAAGTGGTTTCACCCTTATACCACAACAACAAGATATTCCCCGTTGGGGCTCAAGTGACCCCTTTAATGGGCCTATTGGGAGACTTCCATCTTTAATGGATTGTATTGCAAATGTAGGTCTTTTAGAATTTGCCTTAACAATGATACAAAAGTGCATTAACCATAACATAAAAGTGCATCACATATAATATAATTGTTCATTACTAGATCAGATGAAAATATGCTATAATACATTACTAAATGAAAAGTGGCACTATAGTAGCCCTTACAAAGGGTAGAGAAAGGAAGGTGATAAAAGAGTAGGAAAAAGTGGTACTTTGACTCAGGGGACTTCTTTTATGACCACCTCTAAATGGTAATCATGGAAACATCTTCGGTTTGGTTAAAAACCAAACCGTATTTTGCTGCAACCAAAATCAAAAAAGTAATTATCATCGCTTTGATTAAACCTAAAGATTTATTTTAGCGCTAGATAACACACCTTAAAAGTTTCACTGACCATTAATATGTGATGGCGAAAAAATAAAATAAAATAAAATTTGGCCACAATGTAAAAAGGTGGTAATCGAAAATGACAGTAGAATTTTGTCAAAAAAAAAATAAAAAAAAATGACAGTAGAATCTCGACGGAAGGAGTACTTTTCAAAAGGAGCTGGAAAAGTATATTCGAGAGGGAAGTTGTAGAAAACCTATTTTATGACATGACAATGACAATTATTCAACAATTACACAAGATTCAAAACCTCACCACTCTGCTTAACGGGAAACTCGGTACCATTTCTCTCTCTCCATCTTTTTTTCCTTCCAAATTTTTCATATAATTTTGTTCATGTAATTTGTTTCAAATCGATTGATTGATCATGTATTTTTTCCCGCTCGTTTTGATATTGAATAATGCGTTCTTCTGATGCATGATTACTTTTAGCTGATTCGCAATTTTGTTGCAGATGTTATTTTCTTTAAATATTTGTACAGCTTAGAAGTGTTGTGGCATTAAATGTTAATTACTTTGCTGATACAATCAATTTGGATATTGATCTTGGCTCAATGCTTTGATTTTGTACCTAATTAACTATAGTGTGTATTATGAACAAAATAATTTTCGTTTTATAGATT
The DNA here is from genome assembly GCA_030267885.1 of Mesembryanthemum crystallinum. Taxonomy (NCBI): domain Eukaryota; kingdom Viridiplantae; phylum Streptophyta; class Magnoliopsida; order Caryophyllales; family Aizoaceae; genus Mesembryanthemum; species Mesembryanthemum crystallinum. The sequence goes on along the minus strand of BSSO01005295.1, from coordinate 4,377 downwards.
TTTGTAGTCCAATGTTTGAATACAGTGTGGGTCACTTGGACTCAGACATTACATAATTGTGAAATGGACTAATGTAAATGAACTTAAAAAGCCGAGGTCGTTATGATTTTGTAATTCTTGTGGCGTGGGTGCAGTTTTCTTTTCATATGCCATTGTTTATGGAGCGATTTTTGGTTTTATCAAAGTGTGAATCAAGATATATAGAGAATGAATCATGTAGCTTTGGCTTTCACTTATATAATGGAAATTTCAAATGTTAGAAATCCAAGTAACTTGTGAAGGTCCACAATATTAAGGTTTTTGAATGTCCTGTAGTGTTCCTCGTCGTTATGTCATGGTTCAATCGCTAATCACATGGATGTACCAGAGTTAGGTTCTACTTTGAATGGTGTGCTTTCAGTGAGAACTGTTTTCAAAAAAGACGGGTGAAGGCGAATATGATATTTTCATATTGTGATAGGAGGCTTTCAATTGTCACTATTATGCTCATGTGTGTACAAAGTATAAATTGGCTGCATATTACAAAGACATGAATAGCATATTCTTGGTCAAGCTATCAGCAAATTAATGCATTTTTATGGGAACTATTCTAGTTAAGCCAAGTCGATGGATGTCTTATGTACTTACTGTGGCATGTTGGCTACACCTAAGCCTCACAATTTGAAGAAACATGAAACATTAATTAACTTGTGGACAATGCTTATGAAAGAACACTGTATATCACCTAAGCCTCACTCTCTCTTTGCTTTCTTCTTTTTCCCCGTAAGTTACCCGTGTCCTTCTCTTTGGTGGTGTCCATAGTCCTTCATTTTGGGAGAAGGACTGGAGAAGGGTTTGGTTGAGGAATTGGGAAGAGCAGGATTAGTGGCCTGTGTTTTCAGTGGTGATGACTATAAAAGAAAAGGAATTTCTTTCCGTGGCTGTCTTTGCTAGCAATCTAAGGATGTTTTGTTGACTAGACGCCATAATTTAGGAGTCCTGAAATGTAGGTTGCCCTTTGTAAATCTTGATTTAATTCTGGTTGGCTGATGTATTTCTCATTGTATATCACCTTGCTTCACATTCCTCCTTCCTGTCATATGTTTGATGATCTAAATCCACAATTTGCTTCTCACTAGTTTTGGGAGAGTGTCTATCTGATTCTTAGACAAAGACGGCCTTACTATAAGAAATGGTTGAAAAGATTGTTGCTATTTCAGTTTGCTAAATTAGGTACTTTAGTTGACTAAACAATCAGAAGTTCCAAAAGTACAGTTTGGTACTTTCATTTTCTTATCTTTTGGCAAAGAAAAATACTTAAGAAAAGATGAGGGTCAGCAGAGTTTATGCAGACATTTTACATGGTTGATCATTAAAAGACGTTTACTGCAGAGGTGTTACTTGCCTATGGTCATTGGTGCTTTCAGGTCTACACATGGAGCTTCCTTGAGCTCAAACCAGATGAATGAAGAGAGAAGTATTGCTTGGGGCTGGGGGTGCCTAAGATGGCCTTAAGCTTAGTTCTGCCAACTCTTCTAACCCCTGGTTACAATTTGAGTAACTTTGGTGCTTGTCTATGTTCTTGAAGACAGTTGTAACTGTTTAGGTAATGGTTTAGTTGGGATGAAATGACACCACCAATTTGTATTAGTACTGTCGGTAAATGGAGTTGTCGATATCTGGACAGGAAAGCCTGGTCTTCAATTCTTGGTAGAGGAGTTTTTTGGTTAAATATGGTATTCCCATATTTAATAGGAGATGTTTTCTGATTTTGTAAAGGGAATTGACGCGAGAAATTGTGAAACCTGTGATAAGCAGCATCACAGACCTACATCTCTCTCTCTCTCTCTCTCTCTCTCTCTCTCTCCCGTTAGTCAAAATATGGGTGGTGTAGTAAGTAAGTTGACTTCATTGATAAGCCCCATTGATTTGAGGGAAAATCCTTATTAGTGCCTATTGACAGGACACAACTGCAAGGCTGTTAAGGGAAGGTGTCCCTCATAATGGAAAAACAAATACAAAGTTGAGGTATTGGGACCTTTTCAGGACGTTGACCTACACAGTCCTTCAGGAATACCGTGGAAGTCATATATGCAGCCATGGGCCCATGACAGAATCTAGTTCTTATGGCTTAAGAAGTTGACATGACCCTGAGATTGACTGATTATTTATGCTGTACTTATGGTGGCTTAGAAATGACAAGCATGCTGTTCATATAACTTAATGGGCAGAGTCTGCTTGTGGGAACTCCATCATAATGTATCTATGTGGAAGTTTTTTTTTTCGGAGAAAAGCTATAGACTTCATAATCTACTAATGATTTGAACTTTTTTCTTTATCTCAATGTTGTTTTGAGTGACAACTGACGAGTATTTCTTATGGTTGGGTAGCAGTTCCAGAAATATGTTCAAGAGGGTGCACTTTCTTTTGACACTCAAGACACATTTTAAATATTGTATGGAAATTCTTTTACACAAGGAAATAAAAACCTATTTTTTCATCCCAAATGGGTGCCCTTGCCACCTCTTGGGGTAGTATACATCCGGCACACCCATGGGGGTTGAGGGTATATGCAAGTCTATGTAATTCCTATGTATGAGCATAATCTGGCTTGAAATACTAGTTGGTCTTGCTGTTGTGTCACAGGCTCACAGCCACTCATTGGTTTGAAGATGTTATCCAAATCACCTATTATGGCTTCCCTGTATTTGTGCCAGAAACACCAGTGGGTATGAAAGATTGAAGTCCTATTGTCTTGTTCTTCTACTTAACACAAAAGCGAAGAAAATGAGAATCTTGACGGGAAAAAGGTTGCTTAATTGGTTCATGCAGACTATAACTGGATCATTTGTGTTGCTGCAGAACTGGTTGAAAGCTTTGAAAGATTTATCACATTATTGATTTGTTTTAGAAGTGGTGAATAATGAAAAGTTATTTCTTGTATGTATGGACAACTCCTGCAATATGCTTAGGTCTAGGATCTTATGCTATTAAGTGTTAATCCTGCAATGTAAGGAGTGGTGAATCTCCTTGAATCTGATGCCTATATAAATCAGTGACGGAGTTTGTTTGGCTATTGTATCAAACTATTTGCGTTTTCTTCTTCTGTGCAAACCTTTGATACATCACTTTGAGATGGACTCTGGTCTATTGTGTGTGATATTTCGTTTGAATTTTTCTTCTTCTAGTTTAGTGTTTCTTTGTGACTGTAAAGTCATTTAGCTGGCATTCCTCTGATAAAGCATGTAATTCATCTTGTTGCAGAGATTTCACATAACAGGGAAACGATCTGCTTCAAAGCAGGGTTTGGGGAGGTACGTCAAATAAATGTAGCTTTGCACCACCTTTTCATGAAGAGGCCATTTCATAAGTTGAACCTAAGATTTCCATGACTTGAAGTTGTTGATGAACATATACCTTTTTCAGCAGGAACTATTTTCATCTCTCCGAAAACTCTAAATGCTAATTTCTCATAGAACTCCTTTGGTGGGCTTCTAAAGCTTTTTCTTAAGACTTGTAATTTAGTGACATCTGTTTAGACTTTAGAGATAGGGGTTTAAGATCCTTGGATAATGTCAAAGGTTCACACTTTACATGAAGTCCTTACATGATGGAGGGGGGCAAATATTTAACTATATGTAGCTTAGAAAGAGTCTAGCATTCAAATGGGGATAGTCTCAGTGCTATTGCTTTCCTTGTGCTGATGGTCCACTTGCATTTATGCATGTTATTGGAACCCCCTTAACAAATAAGAATTGGGGACGGCTACATATTTGTGGTCAGTAAGGGGTCATCTTGACCTGGATCCGTTTGAGTGGTACTATGATTGAAATTCATCCTGTTGATATCACAATTTTTGATTTGAGGAGTATGTAGTGGTTTCACTCTCACCCTCCACCTATTCTAGCTTCACATCTTTTTCACAGCCGTTTCCTTGATACTTTTTACCTCGAATTCCTTTGAGGCCCTGATGGAAGCTGAATTATTTCTGCACTTGGTGGTTGAATTCATTGCATTCTCATACTCCTTTTTCTTGTCATTTAGTTCGGATCTCAGTCGGCGAACTTCCAATGGCATATTAGTTACTAAACTATAATAATATATTTTACTGGTGTGGCTCCATGTGTTGCACTAAATAATTCCATATTCACTGGAAATGAGACACAAGCAGTTGACATATTCTCATTGATGCTTTAAACTATATCTTCAGCAGTATTTTATTAGTGCCTAACACCACCTTTTCGTGTCGAATGCATTTACTTAAATCTCTTAGCGAGATATTGTTTGGCCCACCATAGTGGCTGGATTTTCAGTGGAAGTAGTCAATTTTCACGATTTAGCTGCTCACTCGGTTTTAGGGTGCATCGTTTCATCCTCTTTCATGCTCCTAAAGCCTGT
>BSSO01005294.1:0-13314 GCA_030267885.1 Mesembryanthemum crystallinum | reverse complement strand
GATCTCTATTCCATTTATATCCCTAGTTTAGTTGTTTATTGAGTTATTAGTTTAATCTAGGTCATTTATTAAGCTTAATTCCAATTTGGGAAATTCTACATGGTGCCACTGTGTTTTGGCAAAATTCACATGGTGTAATTTTTTTTTGTCGATTTTATGTGGTGCCATTGTACTCTTGACAATGTTTGTCCCGTGACCCAAAACTATGAAAACGTTAAGTTTTCTCTCCAAAACTTAACTACCCACTGTTTTACCCATTTAACCAAGGTAATTTCATCCTCCAATTATAAAAACCACAAGCTTTTTCTCCCTCCTCTCCACCATGTCCACCATTTCCTTCTTCCTCTGATAATTTCTCACACCTCAAAGTTGCAAATTTATGGGTTTCATAATGGAAGGAGCATGTTCATCTTCTTTAAGGAATTTGAAGACTGAGAGAAGGGTAATCATTAAGAGGGAAAAAATTAGCGATAATCTTGATTATTAAAGCTGAGAATGAATTGTGTTTCATGTACAAACACACGCGTTTCATTAATGACATTATAGTCATTTAACATAAATGACTGAAAACTTAACGTTTTCATACTTTTGGGTCACGGGATAGACATTGTCAAGAGTACAATGACACCACGTAGAATCGAAAAAAAAAATTACAGCATGTGGAATTTGTCAGACCACAGTGGCACCATGTAGAATTTCCCTTCCAATTTTCTCATCCGATTTAGATCATCAAATCATTAAATAGCCTAGTGTTTAACATAGAGTCCTTGTGGATACGATAACTTTTTACTACTTCGATAACCTGTGCACTTGTGGGTATATCAACAACTTTTTCGTAACTTATTAGTGGTTATTTTTAGTGACTTATGGGCTACTTTATACAACTTGATCCAATTTAGGAACAACTTTTCGCAATTTATTGGCTACTTTTATTGACTTAGGGCCTACATTTTCATTTGCTCGAAATTATTTGTAGAATAGGAGTTCAAAAAATATGACCAATGGTGATTTTATCCGTATTTATTTTTGATTTCTAGTTGTTGCCAGAAAAATGCGAATTGAATTTTAGTTAAGCAAGCCACGTGGCGAAAACTCAGAAGCAAGTGACCAGGCCTTTTTGACCGTCTCTCTTGCCATCTTAACTTGTCAGCGAAACATTTGCTCCATTTTATCTTGGCATGACATCATAATATCATTAATGCTTTTGCTCAATTCTCACTTTCTCTTCATTCTCTACTCACCCCCTTCGACTTGATCATGACCCAATTGAAATCAGTCACTTCTCATTAATCAGAACGATTTTGACCAAAAAAAAAAAAATCGGTCACCTTTGCATTGAAACCAAGCAAAGACTTTAGCAGTGAAAGCAAGCGAAGAGGAGAGAGGAAACCTACAACCACCCTACTCCTACACCTAGTGCCACAACTACACATTTGCCTTATCCGTTGAAGTAGGATTTTGATTTGATTCTTTGATAGAGAGATTAGAGCTTTGAACAGGTGAAAACAGTACTTGAACAAGTTGGATTTGGTTCCTTCGCCAAATATTCTGTGTTCCTTGAGGAGGACAGCGGTTCACATGTGAATAAAAATGAGTTGCTGCAATGCCTAATGAGGAAAAAGAAGAATTATACTCCTCGAAGTATTGGAGAAACATAAATATTGTTTTGCTTGGTCCCACCATAAATGCTTCTTCTAGCATAGATTCAAAATTTGACAAAAATGAATTGCTTATTAAAAAGGGTGTAGGCCCATAGTTGAAGCTTCTCGAAAACTTGCTGAAGAAGATAGGTTTAAAAATAAAAATCGCCTTCAGATGTCCAGGGTATTTGTACACCTTCAAGTTGGGGTGAGCAGGTCGATCCAGATCCATCAATCCAATTTTATCCGAAATGTGGATATACGATCCGTTTTTTTATTCCAAACATTCGAATCGGAGTATCGGGATTTTTTCAAGCCGGATATATAAGTTGATTTAATACTTGTGGGGGTTTAGCAAATTCTTGTTTGAGACATGTCTTATCGAATTATTAGACAAGACACATGAATTACAAGGGTATGTGGGTTGAGCCTAAATCCAAATATTGAAATTGGGTTAAGTGTTGGCCTCATTGAAACTAGTTTCATTACAGACAAGCTGTATTTAGTTTAGGAAAATTGTCATTTTGGGTACCCAAATTTAGACTTAAATGCATTTTGGGTGCCCGCCTTTTTAGTAAAGAAAATTTGACATAAATAATCACACGTTTGGGGCAATTAAACAAAAATAATCCCACTAATGTAGTATTACTCCAAAGTTTAGTCCAAGAGTTATATGTTAAATACACCACTTACTCCAAGGTGTAGTCCAAGAGTTCTATGTTAAAGTGTTCCTTCTCTAAACTATTATTACGCTTTTGACATTTAATAAATAACATATTTAATTGAGTCATCATCTCTTTATTTTTATTTTATTTTGCGCTTAATTTTTTCTCAAACGACATACTAAATACCATCATTTTTCCTCTCGAGTACCTTTCTTGTTTAACCGTTAGACAACCTATTAGGGGTGACTTTTCGTAACTTATTAGGGGTTATTTTTAGTGACTTATGGACTACTTTATACAGCTTGATCCAATTTAGGAACAACTTTTCGCAATTTTTTGGCTACTTTTATTGATTTAGAGGCTACATTTTCATGACTTGGGGTAATTTTATAAAATTAGTATAAGATATAAAAAGAAGCCTCTAATTGGCTAAAACTAGCACATAAATTGCGAAAATAACCATTATATTGAACCAAAATTATTTATAGAAGAGGAGATCGAAAAATATGGCCAATGGTGACTTTATCCTTATTTATTTTTGATTTCTAGTTGTTGCAAAAAAAAAAAAAAAAAAAAGATTGGGAATTTAATTTTAGTTAAGCAAGCCACATGGTGAAAACTCAGTGGCCAGTGACCAGGCCTTTTTGACCGTGTCGCTTGCTATCTTATCTTGTCAGCGAAGCATTTGCTCCATTTTATATTGGCATGACGTCATGATATCATTACTGCTGATGCTCAATTCTCAGTTTCTCTTCCTTCTATTCTCACCCTTCGACTTGATCATGACCCAACTGAAATCAGTCACTTCTCATTAATTAGGATGATTTTGATCAGCAGAAAAAATAAAATAAAAAATCGGTCACCTTTGCATTGCAACCAAGCAATGACTTTAGCAGTGAAAGCAAGCGAAGAGGAGAGAGGAAACCTACAACCACCCTACTCCTACACCTGGTGCCATAATTACACCTTTGCCTTATCCGTTGAAGTAGCATTTTGATTTGATTCCTTTGAGAGAGAGATTAGAGCTTTGAACAGGTGAAAACAGTACCTGAACAAGTTGGATTTGGTTCCTTCTCCAAATATTCCGCGATCCTTGAGGAGGACATCGGTTCAACATCTGAAAAAAAACTGAGTTGCTGCACTGCCTAATGTGGAAATAGAAGAATTATACTCCTCGAATTATTGGAAGAACATACATATTATGTTGCTTGGTCCCACCATAAATTCTTTTTCTGGCATATATTCAAAATTTGACAAAAATGAATTAAAGGTGTGTAGGCCCATAGTTCAAGCTCCTCGAAAACTTGATGAAGAAGATAGGCTTAAAAATAAAAATTGCCTTCAGATGTCCAGGGTCTTTGTACACCCTCGAGTAGGGGTGAGCAGGTCGATCCTGATCCGCCTATCCAATCCGAATCCGAACCGGTTTTATCCGAAATGTGGATATACGATCCATTTTTTTATCCCCAAAATTTGGATCGGAGCATCGGAATTTTTTCAAACCGGATATATAGGTTGATTTAATACTTGTGTGGGTTTAACAAATTCTTATTTCAGACGTGTCTCATATAATTATTAGATAAGACGCATGAATAATAAAGGTTTGTGGGTTGGGCCTAGATCCACTTATTGAAATTGGGTGAAATGTTGGCCTCATTGAGACTAGTCCCATTAGAGAGAAGCTATATTTAGTTTAGGGAAATTTTCATTTTGAGTACCCTACTTTAGGCTTAATTGCATTTTGGGTGCCCGCCTTTTTAATAAGGAAAATTTGACATAAATAATCTCAAGTTTGGGCCATTAAACAAAATATAATCCCACTAATGTAGTATTGCTCCAAAGTGTAGTCCGTGAGTTATATGTTAAATACTCCACTTACTCCAAGGCTTAGTCAAATAGTTATATGTTAAAGTGTTCATTCTCTAAACTATTATTGCGCTTTTGGTAATTAATAAATAACATATATAATTGAGTCATCATCTTTTAATTTTTATTTTATTTTTGCGCTCTTAATTTTTTTTCAAACGACATACTAAATATAATCATTTTTCCTCTCGGGTACCTTTCTTGTACAACTGTTACACAACCTATTTAAGGGTGACTTTTCGTAACTTATTAGGGGTTATTTTTAGTGACTTATGGGCTACTTTATACAGGTTGATCCAATTTAGGAACAACTTTTTGCAATTTATTGGCTACTTTTATTGACTTAGGGGCTACATTTTCATTGGCTCGAAATTATTTATAAAATAAGAGTTTGAAAAATATGGCCAATGGTGATTTTATCCTTATTTATTTTTGATTTCTACTTGTTGCTAAAAAAAAATGGGAATTGAATTTTAGTTAAGCAAGCCACGTGCCGAAAACTCAGAGGCAAGTGACCAGGCTTTTTTGACTGTCTCTCTTGCCATCTTAACTTGTCAGCGAAGCATTTGCTCCATTTTATATTAGCATGATGTCATGATATCATTAATGCTTTTGCTCAATTCTCACTTTCTCTTCCTTCTCTTCTCACCCCCTTCGACTTGATCATGACCCAATTGAAATTAGTCACTTCTCATTAATCAGGACGATTTAGACCAGCAAAATTAAAAAAAAAAAAAATCGGTCACCTTTGCATTGAACCAAGCAAGGATTTTAGTAGTGAAGGCAAGCGAAGAGGAGAGAGGAAACCTACAGCCACGTTACTCCTACACCTTGTGCCATAACTACACCTTTGCCTTATCCGTTGAGGTAGCATTTCGATTCGATTCTTTTGAGAGAGAGATTTGAGCTTTGGACAGGTGAAAACAGTACCTAAACAAGTTGGATTTGGTTCCTTCTCCAAATATTGTGTGTTCCTTGAGGAGGACAGGGGTTCACATGTGAATAAAAATGAGTTGTTGCAATGCCTAATGAGAAAAAAGAAGAATTATACTCCTCGAAGTATTGGAGGAACATAAATATTGTTTTGCTTGGTCGATCACTAATGCTTTTTCTAGCATAGATTCAGAATTTGACAAAAATGAATTACTTATTAAAAAGGGTGTGGGCCCATAGTTCAAGGTCCTCGAAGACTTGCTGAACAAGATAGGCTTAAAAATAAAAGTCGCCTTCAGATGTCCAGGGTCTTTGTACACCTTCGAGTAGGGGTGAGACAGTTGATCCAGATCCGTCTATCCAATCCGGATCCGATCCAATTTTATCCGAAATGTAGATATCCGATCCGTCTTTTTATTCCAAACCATAGGATCGGAGCATCGGGATTTTTTCAAGGCGGATATATAACTTGATTTAATACTTGTGGGGGTTTAGCAAATTCTTGTTTGAGACGTGTCTCATCAAATTATTAGACAAGATGCATGAATTACAAGGGTTTGTGGGTTGGGCCTGTATCCACTTATTGAAGTTGGGTTAAGTGTTGGCCTCATTGAAACTAGTCTCATTAGAGACAAGCTGTATTTAGTTTAGGAAAATTTTAATTTTGGGTACCCGACTTTAGGCTTAAATGCATTTTGGGTGCCCGCGTTTTTAATAAGGAAAATTTGACATAAATAATCCCATGTTTGGGCTACTAAACAAAAATAATCCCACTAATATAGTATTAGTCCAAAGTGTAGTCCAAGAGTTATATGTTAAATACACCCCTTAGTCCAAGGTGTAGTACAAGAGTTCTATGTTAAAGTGTTCATTCTCAAAACTATTATTACGCCTTTTGACATTTAATAAATAACATATTTAATTGAGTCATCATCTCTTTATTTTATTTTATTTTGCGCTTAATTTTTTTTCAAACGACATACTAAATATCATCATTTTTCCTCTCGGGTACCTTTCTTGTATAACCATTAGACAACCTAATTAAGGGTGACTTTTTGTAACTTATTAGGAGTTATTTTTAGTGACTTATGGGCTACTTTATACAGCTTGACCCAATTTAGGAACAATTTTTCGCAATTTATAGCCTACATTTATTGACTTAGTGGCTACATATTCATGACTTGGGTTAATTATAAAAAATTAGTATAAGATATAAAAAGTAGCCTCTAAGTGGCCAAGATTAGTATATAAATTGCGAAAAATAACCATTATATTAGGCCAAAATTATTTATAGAAGAGGAGTTCAAAACATATGGCCAATGGTGATTTTATCCTTATTTATTTTTGATTTCTAGTTGTTGCCAAAAAAAAAAAAAAAATGGGAATTTAATTTTAGTTAAGCAAGCTACGTGGTGAAAACTCATTGGCCAGTGACCATGCCTTTTTGACCGTCTCTGTTGCCATCTTAACTTGTCAGCGAAACATTTGCTCCATTTTATATTGGCATGACGTCATGATATCATTACTGCTGATGCTCAATTCTCACTTTCTCTTCCTTCTCTTCTCACCCTTCGACTTGATCATGACCCAACTGAAATCAGTCACTTCTCATTAATCGGGACGATTTTGATCAGCAAAAAAAATAAAATAAAAAATCGGTCACCTATGCATTGAAACCAAACAAAGACTTTAGCAGTGAAAGCAATGGAAGAGGCGAGAGAAAACCAATAGCCATCCTAGTTCTACACCTAGTGCCATAACTACACCTTTGCCTTATCCGTTGAATTAGCATTTTGATTTGATTCTTTTGAGAGAGAGATTAGAGCTTTGAACAAGTGAAAACAGTACCTGAACAAGTTGGATTTGGTTCCTTCTCCAAATATTTCGTGATCCTTGAGGAGGACAACGGTTCGACATCTGAAAAAAAAAATGAGTTGTTGCACTGCGTAATGAGGAAAAAGAAGAATTATACTCCTGGAAGTATTGGAAGAACATAAATATTGTGATGCTTGGTCCCACCATTAATTCTTTTTCTGGCATATATTCAAAATTTGACATAAAGAATTAAAGGGGTGTAGGCGCATAGTTCAAACTCCTCGAAAACTTGCTGAAGAAGATAGGCTTAAAAATAAAAATTGGCTTCAGATGTCCAGGGTCTCTGTACACCTTCGAGTAAGGGTGAGCAGGTCGATCCTGATCTTCCTATCCAATCCGTATCCGACCCGGTATTATCCGAAATGTGGATATGCGATCCGTTTTTTTATTCCAAAAATTCGGATCGGAGCATCGGGATTTTTTCAAGTCGGATATATAGGTTGAATTAATGCTTGTGCGGGTTTAGCAAATTCTTGTTTGATACGTATCACATCGAATTATTAGATGAGACACATGAATAACAAAAGTTTGTGGGTTGGGCCTAGATCCACTTATCGAAGTTGGGCTAAGTGTTGGCCTCATTGAAACTAGTCTCATTAGAGACAAGCTGTATTTAGTTAAAGAAAATTTTTATTTTGGGTACCCGACTTTAGGCTTAATTGCATTTTGGGTGCCCGCCTTTTTAATAAGGAAAATTTGACTTAAATAATCCCACTAATGTAGTATTACTCCAAAATGTAGTACAAGAGTTACATGTTAAATACTCCACTTATTCCAAGTTGTAGTCCAAGAGTTCTATGTTAAAGTGTTCATTCTCTAAACTATGATTACGCTTTTGACATTTAATAAATAAAAAATTTAATTGAGTTATCATCTCTTAATTTTTATTTTATTTTTGCGCTCTTTAATTTTTTTTCAAGCGACAATACTAAATATCAACATTTTTCCTCTCGGGTACCTTTCTGGTATAACCGTTAGACAACATAATTAAGGGTGACTTTTCGTAACTTATTAGGGGTTACTTTTAGTGACTTATGGGCTACTTTATACAGGTTGATACAATTTAGGAACAATTTTTCGCAATTTATTGGCTACTTATATTGGCTCGAAATTATTTATAGAAGAGGAGTTCAAAAAATATGGCCAATGGTGATTTTATCCTTATTAATTTTTGATTTCTAGTTGTTGCCAAAAAAAAAAATGGGAATTTAATTTTAGTTAAGCAAGCCATGTAACGAAAACTCAGAGGCAAGTGACCAGGCCTTTTTGACTATCTCTCTTGCCATCTTAACTTGCCAACGGAGCATTTGCTCCATTTTATCTTGGCTTGACGTGATGATATCATTAATGCTTTTGCTCAATTCTCACTTTCTCTTCCTTCTCTTCTCACCCCCTTCGACTTGATCATGACCCAATTGAAATCAGTCACATCTCATTAATCAGGACGATTTTGACCAGCAAAAGATAAAAAAAAAAAAAAAAAAAAAATAAAAAATCGGTGACCATTGCATTGAAACCAAGCAAAGACTTTAGCAGTGAAAGCAAGCGAAGAGGAGAGAGGAAACCTACAGCCACACTACTCCTACACCTATTGCCATGACTACACCTTTGCCTTTTCCGTTGAAATAGAATTTTGATTTAATTCTTTTGAGAGAGAGATTAGAGCTTTGAACATGGGAAAATAGTACCTGAACAAGTTGGATTTGGTTCCTTCTTCAAATGTTCTGTGTTCCTTGAGGAGGGCAGCGGTTCACATCTGAATAAATCTAAGTTACTGCAATGCCTAATGTGGAAAAAGAAGAATTATACTCCTCAAAGTATTGGAGGAACATAAATATTGTTTTGCTTGGTCCCACCATAAATGCTTTTTCTAGCAGAGATTAAAAATTTGACAAAAATGAATTGCTTATTAAAAAGGGTGTAAACCCATAGTTGAAGCTCCTCGAAGACTTGCTGAACAAGATAGGCTTAAAAATAAAAACCGCCTTCAGATGTCCAGGGTCTTTGTACACTTTCGAGTAGGGGTGAGCAGGTCGATCCAGATCCATCTATCCAATCCGGATCCGATCCGATTTTATCCGAAATGTGGACATCCGATCCGTTTTTTGTTCCAAACATTCGAATCGGAGCATCGTGATTTTTTCAAGCTGGATATATAAGTTGATTTAATACTTGTGGGGGTTTAGTTCTTGTTTGAGACATGTCTCATCAAATTATTAGACAAGATGCATGAATTACAAGGGTTTGTGGGTTGGACCTAGATCCACTTATTGAAGTTGGGTTAAGTGTTGGCCTCATTGAAACTAGTATCATTAGAGACAAGTTGTATTTAGATTAGGAAAATTTTCATTTTGGGTACCCGACTTTAGGGTTAATTGCATTTTGGGTGCCCGCCTTTTTAGCAAGGAAAATTTGACATAAATAATCCCACGTTTCGGCCATTAACCAAAAATAATCCCACTAATGTAGTATTACTCCAAAGTGTAGTCCAAGAGTTATATGTTAAATACTCCAATTACTCCAAGGTGTAGTCTAAGAGTTCTATGTTAAAGTGTTCATTCTCTAAACTATTATTACGCTTTTGACATTTAATTAATAACATATTTAATTGAGTCATCATCTCTTTATTTTTATTTTATTTTGCGATTATTTTTTTTTCAAACGACATGCTAAATATCATCATTTTTCATCTCGGGTACCTTTCTTGTATAACCGTTAGACAACCTAATTAAGGATGACTTTTCGTAACTTATTAGGGGTTATTTTTAGTGACTTATGTGCTACTTTATACAACTTGATCCAATTTAGGAACAACTTTTCGCAATTTATTGGGTACTTATATTGACTTAGGGGCTACGTTTTCATGACTTGGTGTAATTTTATAAAATTAGTATAAGATATAAAAAGTAGCCACTAAGTGGCTAAAACTAGCACATAAATTGCGAAAAATAACCATTATATTGGGCCAAAATTAATTATAGAAGAGGAGTTCAGAAAATATGGTCAATGGTGATTCTATCCTTATTTATTTTTTGATTTAGTTGTTGCAAAAAAAAAATTGGGAATTTAATTTTAGTTAAGAAAGCCACGTGGCAAAAGCACAGAGGCCAGTGACCAGGCCTTTTTGACCGTCTCTCTTGCCATATTAACTTGTCAGTGAAGCATAGTCTCCATTTAATGTTAATATGACGTCATGATATCATTACTGCTGATGCTCAATTCTCACTTTCTCTTCCTTCTCTTCTCACCTCCTTCGACTTAATCATGACCCAGCTGAAATCAGTTACTTCTGATTAATCAGGACGATTTTGATCAGCAAAAAAAATAAAATAAATAATTGGTCACCTTTGCATTGAAACCAAGCAAAGACTTTAGCAGTGAAAGCAAGCGAAGAGTAGAGAGGAAACCTACAACCACCCTACTCCTACAGCTAGTGCCATAACTACACCTTTGCCTTATCCGTTGAAGTAGCATTTTGATTTGATTCTTTTGAGAGAGATTAGAGCTTTGAACAAGTGAAAACAGTACCTGAACAAGTTGGATTTGGTTCCTTCTCCAAATATTCCGTGATCCTTGAGTAGGATAGCGGTTCGACATTTGGAAAAAAAATGAGTTGTTGCACTGCCTAATGAGGAAAAAGAAAAATTATACTCCTCGAAGTATTGGAAGAACATAAATATTGTGTTGCTAGGTCCCACCATAAATTCTTTTTCTGGCATATATTCAAAATTTGACAAAAATGAATTAAAGGGGTGTAGGCCCATAGTTCAAGCTCCTCGAATACTTGCTGAAGAAGATAGGCTTAAAAATAAAAATCGCCTTCAGATGTACAAGGTCTTTGTACACCTTCGAGTAGGGGTGAGCAGGTCGATCCTGATCCACCTATCCGATCCGAATACAATTCGATTTATCCGAAATGTGGATATCCGATCCGTTTTTTTATTCCTAAAATTCGAATCAGAGTATCGGGATTTTTTCAAGCCGGATATATAGGTTGATTTAATACTTGTTGGGGTTTAGAAAATTTTTGTTCGAGACTGTAGGACCCGGGACCGATCCCTCTCCCTCTGGGTGGAGGGGAAGGGAAGAAGGCTCCCCCGCATTACTGCATGCACATTGGTGTTTTAGGTGTTGACTTGAGGCGTCGTAACCATTTTTATCATGTTTTGCTCGATTTGTTTTGCAAGATGAAGAAGTCGCCACCGTATTTTAGGAAATACGGAAACCGTAAAGGCGCTAACCACGAATATCTAGAGAGATATCATGATCGTATCAAATTGTGACTTCGATGCTCAAGGAAGGGAGATATTGAGTTCGGGAATGCGGAGCCTATTCAAATGATTCCAAGATAATGCAATTATTCCATTTATTCACATGATATTTGTCATGCCATTTATTTGCCCTTAACTATATATGCATTAGCACGTGGGTTGTCATGAATAATCTACGAAGAAGCAAGCTATTTTGTAAAGGCAATCACTTTGATGATTAGCAAGATTTCATGCAATTAAGACTAATGATTTGGTCATGCTAGATTTTTAGGTGGTATTTAGCCGGGTGTACATGAAGATTCAATTCGAGAGAGATTCGATTTTGCACACAAGCAAGTAAACACATGAAAAGAAATAACCCTTTTGTTGGTCGCCCTCGGGATGGCTACCTTGGATCTGAGCTGCTTTGTTCGAATTTTTCTCAAGCTAGTGACCCCAAGTTGAAGGTTTGTTTTTGTGGTTGGTTCGTGATTTTTGTGGCTTGTTTTGTGGAGTGAGGGTGTTTGGGATGTTGGATGAATTTGTTTTGTGGTATCACGCCAATCACAATGGTGTTCTTAAGAATTATTCTCTTAAAAGAGAGGTTAATTCTCTTAAAAAGGGCTCTTAAGTTTCCAAGTGTGCTCTCTTAATGCTCTCCAAAAGGTCCTCCTCTTGAATGAAGGGGTTTAGGACGTATTTATAGGTGTTGAAATGCGGAAGGAAATGAAGGAAAACAGGTCTGGGATCACATGCTCCCACCGTCAGACCGGTGCGGAGACCGGTCTGGCGGTCTTGAGACCGGTCCGGTGGTCTGAGGATTGGCCCGGCGGTCGGAGATTTTTGCTGTATGATTGATTTCTGATTGGTCGAGAACTCAAACACACGCTGTACTTAAAAATCCGAATATGGTATGTATCCCACGGATCTAGGTCCACTTGAGATACCCGGGAGAATTTGGGCGGAATATTTGATCCATTTGCCGCTCCATGCTCGATTTTGTGCCGAAATACAAATACGTCCATAACTTTTGATCCGGGACTCCGATTGAGGAGCCGTTTGAAATTATGGAAACTTTAGAGCAGGGGCTAGAAGGTGAGGGTGAGAGTTGGGACCTGTCTTCTTGGGGTCTTTTACTTGAAGAGGGGAGCCCGTCATTTTCGAGTGTATCATGTTGTTCATCATGGGGCGGTGGAGGACTTAAGAGA
The DNA here is from genome assembly GCA_030267885.1 of Mesembryanthemum crystallinum. Lineage (NCBI taxonomy): Eukaryota > Viridiplantae > Streptophyta > Magnoliopsida > Caryophyllales > Aizoaceae > Mesembryanthemum > Mesembryanthemum crystallinum. The sequence goes on along the minus strand of BSSO01005294.1, from coordinate 877 downwards.
TACCTGGAGGGGTGTCTACAGAAGCCCCTATTTTGACCGAACTCTGGGAATAGCAAGGGTCAAAGTAGTCCGGAGCCGCCTGGGATGGCAAACTCTGACTAGTCCTGGGGAGGGACATGTGTATAGGTGGGTAGCCACCTGTTGCACGGAAGGAACAAATTGTGTTTTGTTTCCCGTGCTACTGAGTTGCCCGCTTGCTTCTAAGTAAAATCGGGTTTAATGTGTGTTAAGGCGAATGAGCGCTTGTTGAATGAGAGAAACGAATGGGCTATCGTTTCCTCATATTGCCAGAGAGGTGTTTTGTAAAAAATTTGTATCGAGCCAAAGTCGCGAAAATTTTTGTAAGTGACGAGTTAAATCGGGCTTGATGCAAAATCCCATGATGGAATGCGAAAAGACTTGTAAGTGCCGAGTCAATCGGGCTTTTTGTGAAATTCCGTAATGGAATGTGAAAAGATTTTGTCAATGTCCAGTCAATCGGGCTTTTGTAAAAAATATCGTGTAGTAGTGTAAAAAGATCTATGAGTGCCGAGTCATGTCGGGGCTTTTGTAAAGTTGTGTAGTAGCGTTTGAAAAAATGTTCTTAGGTGCAAAAGAAATTTTGATGATTTGTGGAACGAAAACGGGTCCAAAACAATGAATTTTACCTATCGTGGCGTAGTTGCAACTGATGAATTTTGAACTGGTGTGGTTCAAAAACTGACCCAAATGTCAGCTGGGAAGAAACAACTGTCGAAATCACGCAGGAGAAGAAATGTTGCAGGTGAAGAGCGGTGTAGGAGATGGACCGGGCCAGACCGGCCCGCGGGCCGCGAGACCGGGCCACCAGTCGGGAGATCGGGGCAGACCGGGTGCCCGGTCTGCCCGACCGGTCTGG